>JAVXUP010004365.1:0-33752 GCA_033070095.1 Escallonia herrerae | reverse complement strand
TGTGGTAGTCCCCTAACTTAGTTGGTCTCTTTATTTAGAGTCCAAGATTCTAGAATCCTATTTGTTTTGATATGCTTTTCTTTTTTCTACTCTATTTAACTCTTTACTTTAATTTATTTTTATAAAATTCGTAGGTATAATTTATGCAATATTTTTAAACTTTATAAAACTAAGAAATTAATTATAAACCTTCTAAAACTCTACCTAATCAATATACTTATACATTAGGCCTTAATTTTGATTATTAAAATCTCAAAAGTACTTTAAAATAACAATATAAAATCTCAAAAATGTAAAATACGAAAATCATACCCTACTTACTAATTCTTTAGTATGATCATTGACTCTACTTTTGTAAATCTTATAAAATTAAAAAATCATATCTACTACTTTTAGAGCTCTACATAATCGAAAAAGGCTTCATTTTGCACTACTAACTTCTTAAAAAAACTTAAAATAAATAAAATAAAATCTCGCAAATATAAATAAAATCTCACAAATGTAAACAACAAAAATCCTATATGAAATTAATGATTAATCTTTATAAATTAAAAGATAAGCTTTTCATAGCGTATATTTTTATTTTTACCTCAATTTTTTAGTTATGCAAAACATCATCCTATTTGTTTTGGTAATTTTTTTCCTTTTTAATGAAATCTTTTCTCCGTAAGTTTTATTGTAACTTTCGTCTTTTTGCACCAATTTTCTTAAAATCTAACATGTTACGCACATTATGAACAAAATATTTAGAACTAATTATATTGAATCTCCAAGAAAAATTAAAATCGATTGAAGAATAATTTGTGACAAGCTGAGAATAAATTTGTAGAATAAAAGAGACGAAAAGATAAATTAATTATAAGAATCTTTTACCCTTCATAAATAACTACAAAAAGAGAGAAGCCTGGATGGCCTCGGATGTTAATGGTATAGCCGAAATGTCGGTACTAGATGTGAACGTGTGAGGGTGGTAATATATGCAATTATGCGAGTGACCAGCCATGATAATTACGATAGTGATAATTGTTGTGGTAGAATTGGCATGTTGGTAGTGAGATTTGGATTATGTAGTGACAACATGTGGCTGTAGCGATGTTGGCGTGTAGTATGTTGATGTTTGTGGTGGTGATAGTCATAACTAAACGGTGGTAGTGTGAGAGGTGATGGTTGTTGTTAAAGTTATTGTAGTGGTAGAATTAAGGTATTTCGAGGTAATATTAATTTACATTACAGTACTGATTGATAAGTTATGATCTAAACTAGATTGAAAAAGTGATGAACCTAAAAAAACTGACGATAGAAACACAAAAGTGCACTGACGAGCAAAAGTTATGATATGGTGAAGGTAACTGCATTTGTAGTGGCAATGATAGTACTAATTAAGGTAGTTGGAGGTAGTATTAGTGTAGTATTTATAGACGGGTTACAGCGAGAATCTTATACAAACAAGCGAAGAACTTAAATACAACAACTTGAAGGTGCATAAATTATATTCAGGACTAGAAGCAGTAAAGTTTTTTTTCCTAGAATGACTTTTATCTTTCAATTTTGATTTTGGTCTCACATTCTGATTCCTTAAAGTTTCGTTAATTAGGCAAGACGATGTTTTTGTGGTTAACCACTTTCTAGCCCCTGGCTACACTAATCTAATATTCTAATGATATTTTCATTAAGTCATGTTAGTAACACTTTAATAAGTTATGTATAGATAGAAACACTTTCAATGCTATGTTTCCTTTTCATTATGCACAGGACAAATAACATACACAAAGAGTTTTTCATGAAGAAAAAAGGTGAGTGAATTTGACCTTTATACTTATAGGAATATTGAGAGATTTATATACACCAACAGTAAATAAGTTATAACACTCTTTACTAGATTAAATTCACAAAAAATCGAAGGTGATGGTACAAATAATTGACTTTTTTTTTTCATATTGGTTCAGGATATATCATTGATACATACTAACGATTATCTCTACAAAGCTTCAAATATTAAACTAAAAAGTTTAAATTTAGTTAAATAGTAGTGCGAGATTGTTGTCATATGTCGTCGCGAAACGTTAATAAAAAGGCATCCTAAGTCTATAAGACTTTTAATTGTAACATTCGGATCTTATTAAACTCACAAAAAACTGGAAGTGATGGTACAAATAACTGACTTTTTTTTAATCATATTGGTTTAAGATATATCATTGATACATACTAATGATTATATCTACAAAGCTCCAAATATTAGACTAAAAAGTTTAAATTCAGTTAAACAGTAGTACGAGATTGTTGTCATATGTCGTCGCGAAATGTTAATGAAAAGGCATTCTAAGTCTATAAGACTTTTAGTTGTAACATTCACATCTTATTTGTGAGTAAAAGCTGATCATATTAAATCATGCATTGTACCTTTGTTGCTAAGGTATGTTTTTATAATGCTAATTTTTCAAAAGTTCTATTCAAAGGCTATACCGTAAATTTCTTACTTGCAGTTCAAACAATAACAGTTAGAAACAATCTATAACAACACATTATAAAAAATATTTTTAGAAAGTTAAGAAAATTAACAGTCGTAAAATATCTATAGAAATATATATTAGATAATATTTGAGAAATTAAAGAACGTTCCGTGCGTTGCACGAGTCCCTTAGCTAGTATTATTACAATTCATCAACCTGTACAAGTAATGAAGAAGAAGACTACAAGGAAAGGCACGTGTTATCTCACATATTAGGCCCAGGGTTGCATGTATCTCATCCAGCTGCCAAACATCATGTTGCAAGAACCACGAATATGCTGTTCACTTATTGTACTTTAAAGTTCAAACTACTCCATATTTCCAAATGCAATCACAGAATTTAGAAACAAATAACACAAGAAAATGGATTGCCTACGCTCATGACAAAGAGGAATCGGTACGAACTAAACATTCTCAGAAACTCCGCGCACTTTCCTCTTTGATATCACATTTACATTGAGAAATCAATTTTTTTTACAGAGAAGCCCTGCAAATATTAGGCTGCATGCAGAGGCCTTTCTCGGGCAGATCCAAATGCCCCGTCGACCGACGACAAGAAATATGAACAACAATCCACTTCATTATTAGTTGTGCAGTTGGATGCGCGCACAGAGTGATGATGGAGAGTGGATGACTATGAGAATTACGTTACTTTCTTCAATTGAAACAACCCAACATTAGGTGGTTAATCTCTCACACGGTTTCCTTCTCTGTTAAGGTCCAAAAGTATATTCAAAGAATGAGTAGAATTAAGAGTTAATTACGTGGTTGACCACTGTATTATTAGGTAAATTTTACTTTGGTCACCGAACATCGATTTGTGTCAAAATGACCACTAAACTTTAAAATTTGTTTCAATCAGGCCACTCCTTCAAATTAAGCTTGGCGTCGTTAGGTTACTCAAGGCTATATTGGTCTTTTTATAAAGAATCCTACTCTACTCAAACATGAAGAATCCTAATGTTAAAATTTGCTACTTCAAAAGATCAAATCTTTTTCAAATATGAAGAAATTTGGTCTTTGCAGGTTAATTTAAATTCAATCACTCATCCCAATCTACTCAATCACTTCATAATCTTCATAATCTTCCATTTTTTACTTTGCTTCGCCTTTTCTCTCTCTCTCTCTCTCTCTCTCTCCATGACCTGCAAAGACCAAATTTCAATAAATGCGAAAGTTCAAGTTTTATGGGGAAAGATCCAATGTTCTTGTTAACTGAATTTTGGGTGAGTTAAATCAGCCTTTGGGTTGGTTAATGAAGAAGGATTTTGTGGCATAATTACCTGAAAACAACCAAGAAATTCAAAATGGATTCTTGAAAATTTTGAAATTTATAGCTATTTAGGTTGGAGGCCTAACACTCCATAATGATGGTATCAAGCTACTGTGAGTGTGTGTGTGTGTGTGTGAAGAAGAAGAAGAAGAAGATGAACAGTGAATTGACAATTTTACCCCTAAATAAATGGACAGAAATTAACTTAATTTGACAGAATGGTGCGATTAAAATGAATTTTGAAGTTTAGTGGTTATTTTGACACAAATCGATGTCCAGTGACCAAAGTGAAATTTGTCTAATAGTACAGTGGTCAACCGCGTAGTTAACTCTAGAATTAAATAAGTTGGAAATAGAGGGAGCTTTTAAGGGATTAAGGATCCCTACAGACGCCACTATTATGTCGATAGTTTGATTTACAAGGTTAAAACATAAGCAGAATACCACATACTTGATGAAGAACGTTGTTCAGAGAATAACCAATTTAGATGCGCGGAAGATGTAGCAGTACTTTCTGTCAACTGAACGACCTAGTACATGAACAGCTCCTAATACAAATGACAATAGCAAAAAGCACCAAAATGATACAAGAATACAGAAGAAGAATCAAGGCACAAGGTAAAACAGTATAGATGCAAGGTGCCTCCCTAGTATTTTGTTAAGCTCCATGAGCCTAGACACTAAACCTAAAGAGAAATCCTAAAGTTCTGCATTTGGCAGACTTTACTCTGTCACACCCTTTTCCTCAAACTCTTTCTTAATAGTGTCGAGGGGACTTCCGGATGAAATCAGCCCGCTGCTATACAGGATGTCTAATTCTTGAAAATAGGGGCAGGCTTTGCTATTTTCAGGACGCTTCTTTCCACTATCTATTGTTCTTTTATAGTACTTCTTGATGTTTTCCCACTTCTCTTTACACTTCTTTGCACTCCGGCTATAGCCCATTTTAGACAATCCAACAGCTACCTCTTCCCATACAGAGCCTTTAGGGCCGTTAATGAACTTATGATTTAAAGCAGTTCGAACTGTTATGAGAGCCTGCACTTCATATTTTGGCCATCTCCTATTACTTTGATCACACCTGAAATCTTCTTGATTGTGTATTTCACCTTCATACTTCTCTAGCCACAAGGTTTCTAACGATTTGGGAATTTGAATGTCATGACCCGACAAATTCTGAATTAAGGAAATAAGGGCAAGGCTTCGTGATGTCTCTTGCGCTCTTACCTCCTGCTCCCTCCTTGCTCTTTGAATCTCCCGCTGCTTCCAAGCTTCTTCCCTGATGATTCTTTCCTTTTCCTTCTCCTCTAACTTCTCTATCAACTGTTTATGCAACTGCTCTTGCCTTTGCATCACTTTCCTTATCATACTTTCCATACACAACTTAAGTTTTTTCATTGTTTTCCTCTTCCTCTTCCGACTCAAAGGTTCTTTCATTGCTTCCGATGATTCAATGCCGTCATCTGAAGATGAGCTGAAACCAGAGAAACACCATTTCAGTTGACTGTAATATCAATATTTAAATTGTGACTGGCGTCATGTCCCAAACTTGCTTTAGCTTTCCAATTCTAGCACTATCACGGACTTTACTTTTTACATTTACATACCGCTGCTTGTTCTCAGTCCCAAAATATAGGGCATACCATATTTCATTGGGGACATTGTTATTATGGTTCTCCTGATAAACATAACTGCTGCAATTCTCAAATCTCTCACGTCAACAAGATCCATTAATATGCTGGTGGACTTTCTCAATACCAAGAGGAGAATGAATACTTACTGACTATTCTATTTTGAAATATTGCAAGTAAAATCCATAATTTAAACTCTAACCCCCACCCTCCACACAGATTTCGTCTGCATTACATCAACGATATTGAACAATATAAAGCATAAACACAAGCCAAAAAGACCAATTGCTCAATTTTTTCACTGCTACCCAATACAGTACATGTGACAGCCAGTGCAAGACACCACCTCCACTACCCACACTGCCAACATTGAACATACCAGGGACCCCCCCCCCCCCCCCCAAAAAAAAAAAAAAAAAGGCATGATATAAAGCAGTGAAAAGGCCCACTGGCCTATCGCATTTTCTAAAGTCCTCATATACTAATATCCGTAACCTCATCTCATATACGCTGAATCTCACACAACCAAACATAGAAAAAAGAGAAACACAAGCAATTACTAAATGCTGAACACTTTAAAATGTGAACACAGTTTTAGAAAGCAAAAAATTTCTTTCCTGAGATATGTGCTAGCATCTCATGGCATTACCCTTATCAACCACAGTTTTGACTACTACAAGTACAAAATTCAAAACTTTCTGTTGCAAAATTTAGCATAGGGTA
This sequence comes from Escallonia herrerae, assembly GCA_033070095.1. Classification (NCBI taxonomy): domain Eukaryota; kingdom Viridiplantae; phylum Streptophyta; class Magnoliopsida; order Escalloniales; family Escalloniaceae; genus Escallonia; species Escallonia herrerae. The sequence continues at coordinate 27,616 of JAVXUP010004365.1, read as the reverse complement.
CTCTAATCTCATTCAATTGTCACCCTTTTGTAACAAATTCTTTCGTGCCCTATTATTAGGATCTTACCCATGGCAATTAAAAACTGGGAAACATGGTTAACTGGACCAACTTGGCAAGAAACTCTTTTTCTTATTAGCTAAAAGCCCCAAAAAAACAGATGAAGGACAAGCATCAGAAAAAGAGTAGTCGAAAAAAAAACCCAACCAAACTAGGCAAGTTCACTAGTACAGAACAATAATTATGTACTTTCCTAGGTCCCCGGATCTTTCTAAGGCTGCCAAGGCTCCCGATATCACTCCTCACTCGCTCGCTTTCGCGCATTCACCGCCAAACAAGTGTCAATTTTGCCGCTTTCGCTCTCGAGTCTTGCCTAAAGCTTCAAGATTTCAGCTTTAGTGACAAATACTAAAAAAAGGAGTTAATAAAGGATTACCTCAAGTCAGTCTCCGAGAAAAGTCCCTCAGAGACTAACTTCACACACTCGGCACCCATTCCGGCCTTATCTAGGCTCACCGGTGGCTGCTCTGCCGCCGAACAAGCATTTCCCGCAACTTCGCCGCCGCCATTTCCGAGGTCCGGCTGAGTAACATTTGCACCAAAAACCGGACCCTGCTTCTGAGACGAGAGCTGGGTCAGGAACCCTAACTCCGCCGAGGCGGCGCCGGACAGTCCCGCGTCGAGGCCGTCCGCCGGGCCCCTGCCGTTGCACCTGATGGGGCGGAGCTTCTGCGGGGGAGGCAGGGACTGGCGTTCCGGGGCCGGCGGAGGGATCCGGTCATCGGACGGTGTATCGTCGGTCAGGGTAGTCGGGAGGAAGACGGCGTCGTTTTGGCCGGCAAATACTTCCATCAGCGCGCGTTGGGGCCGGGGAATTTATAGGTAAAAAGGCGGCGGGCTGGGTTTGAGAGATCCCGGTGAAATGGAGGGGCCCGGTAAAACCAGAGTTAACCAAGTAAAATGGAATTGTTTGGTTTTTAGGGATATGCCCTAACCTTGTACCTGTTCAGATTTACTATATTATCCGTTGATTTGACGTGTCCTATCCATAGCCTCCCAAAGATTCTTATGATTTACGCTTTGATCTTGGTAGGAGTGACTAAAATAAAGTTGAACCGGGAGGTAAGCGGTGAGTTGGAATTCACTTAAATTTTAAAAATACCTGATTTAGTGGCAAATAAGCACATGTTAGAACGGTCTACATTTAGTACAATTAAGATGCATCGGCATGAGTTTGTAGTTAAAGACGCTTGTGACGACCAATATTTCAAAACTATTTTATTAAGAATCGTTAATTTACTGTTTAGCGATGAAATTTTCTAGTGTCGTAGCAGCGAATAATATCTCTGCTATTGTACCCCCACAACAGAGAGATCCATTTTACCGTAATTTTTGTGATGAATTAACTGTTAATTTATAATTCAAGGAGAAAAAAGAAGAACTTAAAACAATAGACAGTCAAGTTATTAAAAAGTTTTTATTTTCTGATTTTGATGTTAGTTCTTACTTATGCTTTCGCTTTAAATGATATAGTTATTATCGCCTACGCGTTGCCCAATCTGAAGCCTCACCAGTCCGAGATTATTTTATCTAACCGACTGCCAAACATGTTGGGGGCATTGAAGAATCCAAATCTTTCCTTGAATGTCGACAGAAAGCTGCATAACATATTGTTTATATCATGGGCGCATGGCCACATGCGTGTCTCCACTAGTGTGTGTGTGTGTATATATATATATATGTCAAAAAACTTTCGAAGGCAGGAAATGATCATCACCATCAGATCTCTCTGCAGTCTGTTTCACCACCAGAAATCTTCTTTCCACCCTCTAAATCAAACAACCCCTTATAGGTCATAAGCCATAACCCAAATCTTCTCGATTGGTATCTTCAAAGAATCCCTTTCATTTGGAGGGCTTGATTTGTTTTTATGGTTTGTTCGTCCAGGCAAGTTTAAGGTTAGATTTGGGAGGCAGCTTAGGCTCAGATCTTCGAGGAGTACCACGTCGTCAAATGTGGTGTCCGAGAGCCAGGTGCGGCAGTTTGAAAGGTTGCTAACGCCTAACTGGTAGAGATGATGTACATGGGAGTGTGATAGTGGAAATGGCCAGTGACCCTACTGTATTTACTTCTTTGCTCAGAGCTTCGTTACTACATTGGAAACAACAGGTATTTTGATTTCGAGTTTTGTTATGTTCCAGATTTAAAGTCCTTTTGACTTTTTGACTGATTTCCAGGATGGGGTTCGAGTATGATTGCTCATCGTGTAAGCGCTCCTTTGTCTTGTCAATTAGTACTTAGATAGATATAAATGTAGATATTGCACTCTAAGAAGTAACCTTTTCTCTATGTGTATTTTGACTTTTGCAAATTACTACGTACTCATTTAGCTTATTTGATACGGAGTATATAATTACTACTTCTGTTTCATTGGATTTTTTTTGAATCTATGATTGCTAGTTGTGTTGAATACAATGTTTACGTGTAGACCTAACAAAATGATGTCCGTACCCGTTACCTGAACCGTATCCGGTCCAAAATGCTGGGTACGGGTACCAATATTCACTACCCGCCGAAATCTAACCCGTACCCGAACCGACCCGTAAATTTCGGGTCGGTTTTCGGGTTACCCGGGTTTACCCGATTCTGTGCCTATATATAACTTTTTTAGGGTTAGAACCTCTCATTTTCTTCTTCTTCCCACTTGATCTGCCGCCTCTGCCTCTCAATTCTCCCTCACAGATCCCTTCTCACAGGTTCCCTTTCTCACAGATCTATCGAAGTCACGATCACGCTACTCCACCCACGGCGCCATGTAGGTCAGCCACGGTCGGTCACTCCGCATCTCCGCCGCCACCGTTCGATCACCACCGTGGCCCCGTCGTCACCGATCCGTTAACACCGTGGCCCCGTTGCCATAGATCAGTCACTACCGTAGCTACGTCGTCTCCGCCGCCACGGTTGGTCACTTCGCATCTCCGCCGCCACCGATCCATAACCAGCGTGGCCCCGTTGTCACCGATCTGTCAACACCGTGGCCCGTCGTCACCGATCTGTCAACACTGTGGCCCGTCGTCATCGATCAGTCACTACCGTGGCTGCGTCGCCACCGATCTGTCATCACCGTGGCCACATCGCCACCTTCACTCCGTCTCTGTGGTTGTTGCCTTGTTGGGTAGACTTTCAGTGTGAATTTTGATGGTTGTCGTGTATTATGATGTGCAGATTTTGTTTTTTTTTTTTTAGTGTTGAAAATGTTCATATTGGTTTTAATTTTTTGATGGAAAGATGTTGAGATTTTTGTGTAATGAATTTTGATGGAGAAACTATAGTATTTGATTGTGGGAGGTTGTAATTAGTGGTTAATCAAATTCTGTTTATTTAAAAAATAATTAATCAGAAATTGAGGATTTACCCGCGGGTAATACCCTACCCGCAGGGGTAGGGTACGGGTTCCCAAAAATTCTACCTGAAAAATTCCGGGTAAATTATACCCGACCCGTTTTTACCCGTACCCGATTGGATTTTACCCGTACCCGACGGTTTTTATCCGATTGCCAAGTCTATTTACGTGTACCTATCATATCGCTTTGCCAAAAAGTCAAAAGGGGGAATTCAATTCAACGGAGGGAGGATTTGAGTTTGAATCGATGTTTAGATGATCAAGTGGTATCTCAACGAAAAGAGGCTCAAATTTGCTGAAGACGGAGAAAATTTCTGCAGCAGAGGGCATACGTGAAATTTTCTAGCTTAAAAAAGCAAGTTTTTTTTGTGGGCCTGATATGATGTTGTTTAGTGCACATTGGACGCATGATTGAATGCCAAGAGGCTTAATAATGCATCTCAGGAAGCAATTTTATGTGTTTTACAAGACTGTATTTGTTTGAGGTTTGATGTTGTTACTTTGGGCTTGGGTTATAAGATAGGAGCTGGCCTCTACCTGCGTGAAGCAGGATCATGTAATCTGACTTGCTTATCAGTGCAAGTTCCTCTTCGGATATGTGTATCATCAGTCTTTTTACCGGATTCAGATCACCTGCGGTAACTAGGGTTACAGCCGTTGGATTAATTTCAAAGGTTCAGATCGTGCCACGTCAGCAATCCCAAAAAACACATCCAAACTCTGCATTTTGGAATTAACGGCCGTCCAATCTTCCGTCCAACGGTCTTCTCTCTCTCTCTCTCGAAATCCACATCTGAAACTCCTCTACAAGAATCGATCTACCTCGTTCGTTCCTTTGGGTTCTCGTAACTTCAACAGGTGGGTGAGGGACGATGGCGGGGGGTCTTGATGCTTGTAATCGGAGCGAGGGACGGAGTAATTGTGGTTGTGAAGATCATGGCTGGTCATTTTTTTGTAGATCGGCGGCTATGGATATGGCGAATGGCGGAGTTTGTGTAATTATGTGATGGTGGTGGCGTGTAGATCGGTGGCCAGCACGGTGGTTGCGACATGGTGCCGTGGGGCGTGCGAGGGAAGACGAGAGGCGGTGCCGTCCGGCTATGTCGTTGCCAGAAAATGGATGGTCCTCGCTGGCAGATTGTTTGTTAGAGAAAGAGTCTCTTCTCTCTCTCTCTCTCTCCTTTTTGTCTGTGTTTACCTCCAATTGCAAAGACAGTCTTGTGTGTTGGATGTGGGTGGATGTAGACTGATTGTGGAGGGTTTGGGTGCTGAGGAGATGATGCCCATGGAATGAGAAGCCGTGGTGATGACAGCAAACCAGCCGTTGGAGGAGTTTTCACCTCTGCGTGACGCGGATCTTATCATTGTATATGTTGATCAAACTTGATCTTATCATAGTATGTATGAAAATTTCCAGAAATTCATTGGGAGATTTTCTTTTTAGGGCTTGTAATCCCAAAATCATGCAGGAAGAGAAACCTTCGGGTGGTGGTGGAGGAAAGGAGTGATGGTGGTGTAGCAACGGTGGTGGGAAGACGAGTTGTTACTAGGCGGTTGGGTTTTGGAAGTAGACAGGAGGATTCGGGAGAGAGGAAGTCACGCCCTCTGTAACGTCCGTCACTCCTGAATGCAGAGATGGTGACGTGGCTGATTGTAGAGCGTGGGATTTATTTGGACGGCTTGGATCTCCCCTACAGCACCTCTGCTGTAGCCCTAGCTACAGCAGAGGATCCAATTCCCTTTCTACCTGTCATATCAGTCTGTGTAGTTTGTTTTTGTTGAACCACTTTTCCATCGTTTGTGCAGGGCAAGAAGGGTGTTTGGATTAAAATGCCCATAGAGCTCGTAAATCTTGTTGAGTCGGCTGTTAAGGTATGTTTGTGGTGTCCATATAATTTACCTCGATAAGAAGTTTATCCAACTTGATTCTGTTCCATATATGAAGGTTTCTACTTGCAAAAGTTGGATATATCTTCCTACTTCCACACTGCCCCTTCACTTGTCTCGATAACTACATCCTCGAAAACTGACTTCTTATGTTTACTCAGAATTGAACTCGCATTTGCCCTCCAATCTATCACTGTCTTTTAATCTCAAGTTCTACAAAATGTCTTCTTTGCACAAGTTTGTCCATCAGCTTCTCTTTCGCAGTTGACTGTAATTTCATGACGTGACATACTGCTTTGCAGGAAGGATTTTACTATCATCATGCAGAGGCAAAATACTTAATGCTTGTACACTGGATTCCTGAAACTGCGAATACTCTACCAGCAAACGCCAGTCACCAAGTGGGTATTGGTGCTTTCGTGATGAACAAAAAGAGAGAGGTAATTTTTGCAATCAATCCATCCAGTCTGGCGCCTTCATATAGAAGAAGAATTCAGGTTACGAAGACCCTGCCTGTATGGTTCATTTATCTGGTAAGGCTGTTAGTTAATATGTCCCTGGTAGAAACTTGTACACGGGGAAGGGGATATTGCTAGCTTATGCTTGAAGGTGCTTCCAAATGTTGCTACAAAAACGTTTTTTCCAATTTTTGTTTTGGACTCGAACCGTTTCCTCGCTATCACCACCCCCCCCCCCCCCCCCCTCCTTCATCAAAAAAAAAAAAAAAAAAAATTAAAACAAAATAAAGAAAATAATATAGCCGACAAAGTATGAAGCTTGTCAGCTAGGCACTAATACATCAGTTGCCTTTGAAGGTCACCTTTGCTTCAAAATTTTGGCACTAGATGTATACTACCATATGTATAGGCTGTACCACCCCTATATCCAACATATCTTGTAACAGGGCAGTTGCCTCCAGTAGTTTTAAATCGTCTGAACCCGTTCAGGTCTCTTAGCTCCGCAAGATTTCGCCCGAGCTACGTGCAACTTTTGCTTCAACTACTGCCCTATTTCTCTTCTAGACTTTCCTTTCATGCGAAGTCGATTCTATACACTCTTTGATTAAACATTACCCAAGTTCCACACGCCTTTGCTCTGGCCTTCTACTAATTCAACTCCAAGCCTGTAATTAATACTGGATGTGACAGATAGACGCACGCCCGCGTGTTCATGTACGACTGCCTGAAAACTACTTTACCTTTTACAATCATGAGATTCATGACCCTAATCGGTAAAGTACCTAATTTGCAAATCAACAACGAATTCAGTAGATCAGTCGCACGTGCAGACCAGACTTGACATGGTTCAGCAATTGCATACGTCCATGGGTGAAGGAAGACAGAATTTCACTATCAACTTGGAGATTACAAGATGTTTGGCGCACATTCACACAACCCAAGAACTCAGTACAATGAACCACTCAGCTACCAGCATGGACTCATACTGAAATAGGCACAATAGACTTCATATAGTGGTACATTAATATGGCCAAGACCGTAGGCATATATAGGTCGCGCTGGACAAAGTGCCAAACTGCACTTGCCAAACTGCACTGTATCGTGCCAAATGGTGTGACATTCCAACTTATCTGTGCCGCATCATTGGCACGAGAACCACATATTTGGACATTACTGTTGAATAATCCTGACAAAATCCGACAGTTGGAAGTGTTAAGTTATCAAGTATGCATTTGTATGAGCTTGTGTGCACACATTTGTGATTCAGGATTTTGATAAGCAGTTCTCTTCTGATTCAAACATAGTGAATGCACTTTTGCTTCATGCACTTGCTGTAAGGGTTTCGTGCGTAGTGATGTGTGTAATTATAAGGACTACGTAGTAATGAGTCGACTGCTGGGTTGGGAAACTCTTTGTAGGTGCTGGTAGTCCAAGAAAAGAGTGGACATTTCCCCGAACTGGTGTTTGGAAGTTTCCCACAGGAGTTGTGTGATGAGCTATGTTCATCCAGCAAGACGTTCATTGTAGAAATCAAAAGTGCTTTGTGTATGTAGCTTAGTTGCACAAAGCGGGAGCGGGGGCGGGGGCAGGGGAGCGTAAGTACCAAGAAGAATCTGAGGTTGGGAGCGGTTTGAATAAATAAATGCGTAAAAAGTCTTATCATTTGTTTAGTATAGTTTACATAACTAGCAACAACAGACAAGGAGGCTTTACAGACTTGAAGGAAGAGAGAAATAAGGAATTGAGGTGAAAATGGCTTGATTTTCAAGTATTCTCTCACTTGTTCCATGCATCTCTATCCAGCTAAAGGGATCGAGTTTCCATATTAGCTTGGGACGAGATCCCGTGGAGTTCCTAACTTGGGATCGCAAATATGAGGAATTTCCTGCAACTAAGGTATGTAGTATACTTACAGAGCCATTTATTTGAAGGGAGAAGACATTTGTGATGCGGCTGTGAGAGAAGTAAAAGAAGAGACGGGAGTAAGTGACAGGATTGTCATTTTTGTCGATTCAAACATGGGATAAATGCTTTTAGTGATATATTTGTTATACATACGGGATTATCTGCTGTTGCAGATTGACGCAAAATTTGTAGAAATTCTAGCATTTAGGTACGAAATTTATCAAGTTAACACATTTCATACACATGCCAACTGTTAGATTTTATGTTTCAAATTTTCTCAGAGCTGGGTTCATGTTTGCATGCATGTTTACCGCTCATGCGCTCTCTTTCAGGTTCTTAATGCTTCTTGTGTTCCTTGCCTTATGCAGACAAAGCCACAAGTCATTCTTTGAGAAGTCAGATTTATTCTTTATGTGCATGTTGCAGCCCCTCTCTTTTGACATCCAGAAGCAGGAATCAGAAATAGAGGCAGCCGAGGTGAGTAGTTAACAAAAATATCGCTTGCCTAGAAAGTTCGTTACTGACATTTTTCCCAAAGAAAGAAAAACAAAAGATCTTGCGGCATTGTAGATCTATATAATGAACCCTCCTCCTGCCAAATCACTTGCTGCTTCTTTCTTTTCTCGATCATTAGACCATACTTGCACTGTCTACATGTTTTTGGCTGCATTTTCAGATTCTAATTCTTGCTTTTTTGTTTTGATTTTCAGCTTATAAGAAATGAAGTAAGCAAAAAGATATAAACTAGATAAGGTACCGCGTGAAGATGCTCGTTCCTTCAGACTTAGGTCCATAGGTTCCAGTTCAGACATTCTAGGCAAATTTAGACAGTTCTCTAAATGAACATCTTCCTGATCCTCTTCTGGTTGAATTTGGCTGGATTCTTCTTGTCTTCTGTACTCGTAATCATTATTCGCTTATGCAAGCGGTCCTGCTTCTCTATTATTCCAGGCTTATATCTTTTTTTAGACATCTAGCAAAAAAGTTTTTGAGTATTATATTGACCCTGCAGTGGATGTCGTTCGACGATTATGCAGCTCAACCTTTTGTCCAGACAAACGAGCTTCTAAAGTATCTTATCGACATTTGCTCAGCAAAGGAATCTGGAGAGTACACTGGATTCACTCATGTGCCTACTGTAACTAGTTTCTCTAATAACAAGAGTAATTTGTACTTAAATATGAGGGCTTGAACCACCCTAAAATTTAGCTCTCTTTGCCGAGAAATCGCGGTAAAATATCTATTAGATTGATTATGTACATCGATGATAGCCTTTGGGAAATTTCAATAAGCAGCTATCTCCTTTTCTCTCTGATCCTTTTTTGTCTTGTTGGTATGTTGAAACGATTACAACAATTATTGCGCTACCACGTAACACGTAGTGGGTTCGGAAACATACCGTATGAAGTCTCCGAATATTCCGACGTAGGATCCTTGTTGTTACGAGCCTCCAACACGCTTGATCTTTTTCGCAGGTACGAAAACGGCTACTAGAGTCGAGTTCTTCGTCCACGAACCAAATCCTAGAGCTTGGTGATTGCTCTAGAGAGAGGGTTGTTACTATTGACTTGTGATTTATTGGGATATCTCTAGCCTTTATATAGAGATACAATTAGAGACTGACTTTACCTCCAACTCTTAGGAGATAAAGATTGTATTTATCTCAAACACTTAGGAGATAAATATTCTCTAAATAACTGTATTTATCCAAACTAACAAATACACATTATCTGTTAGTGGGCGGATAATGGGTCCACTGACCCAATTTATTAACAGCTCCCACTCGCCCACACACAGGGCAAATAAATCGTACAGTCCCTCTTTATCTCTCGTCCACTCATCTCCTCATACAGGAAATGGAACGTGCGACCTACGAGAAAGGATGTCCAGTTGAGGAGTATTGTATTAAGTTATCACCAAACTAACACAATACATCACTCCAAAAAATCTCGTATGTACCCCAGATAGTTCAACTACACCAGATTAAACACTCTCAAATCCCTCATAGTGAGCAGTGTTAAACCTCTCATATGTTATGTATTCATGACTCATATCGAAACGAAAATCGACAAAGTCGCCCGGGCTATGAATCACACAACATGATGTAATATTGAACTTTCTTCCCAAAGCCCTCATGTCATTCCAATTAGACCCAACCGCTTTCCTAGACATGCCCCGCGAGACCGCATCATCCATGATCCAAGGGTACATGCTAAAGTAGCGACATTGAGTATCCTCTTCATGACATAGTCTAAGGTGAAAAGGGTACCATATAGGATCAAAAATTTCGATCCAAGTGGCTCACACAGTGACGAAGCAGGGATTCATTCGTCACTCCCACTGTCGGTCTGCATTTAGCACATGCAGTATGATTTGCATGCTATGGCGTAACCCGCAAGGGCGTGTCACATAAATGTATAATAAAATACGCCATACGAATCTAAGTCTAGTCGCTGTACAAGCGCCTAACCTGAGTTTTTCAGCCCAGTCACTCTCATAGTGCCTGCCTGAAATCTCACATTCGGCTGTAAACAGGCTACATAGAGTTGTGGAGATACTCTATGATCGACCTACATTTATTAGGTCTCATCTTAGCTCCAACTAAGGCGACATGTTTGCTTTATAAGCTGTATCATCTTATTCGCCCACTTGGCGCTTAAGACAATTATGTCTCATCTTGCTCGCTATCTTAGCGCCAAGGTGAATTACCCGTGTGAGTGGGTCAATTCGAGCCTGGTGACACTCTCAACAAGGATGTATATGTAATCACAAAGATTATCCATTCATTCCAAAATAAACTCAAATCAAGGAATGAAAATTTAATGTAATAAATAATGTCAAGTACATAAGATGCCATAAACATATCAAAACCTACGTAGTCCCATACTCCTAATGTGAGAAAGGAAAACATCTCTAGCAATAGGCTTGGTCAAAGGATCAGCCACCATTCTGCCAGTAGGTATATGCTTCATGGTCACCTCTCCTTGCGCAACTAAAGTTCTAATGAAGTGATAACGAAGGCCTATGTGTTTGATATTTGGGGTCCGTTACAAAATCTAGGGTAGCTGTATTGACACAGTGAACAGTGACAGACTCATCTGCATGAGCTGTAACCCCTAGAGCCTGTAAGAATGACCTCAACCAAACAGTTTCCTGGACTGCTGCTGAACAAGCAACATACTCCGACTCTATCGTGGATAGGGCGATGCAAGACTTTTTCTTGCTGTACCAAGAGATAGCTCCACCTGAAGTGGATATGCGCTCATCTCTATCAGCGCCCCAATCAGCATCGCTGTATCCTCTCAATCTCAAGTCTCCACCATGATAACACAGGACGAGATCAGCGGTTCCACGTAAGTATCGAAGAATCCTCTTCACCGCATTCCAATGAGCGGGTCCAGGATTACTCTGATAACGACTCACCATTCCAACGGCAAAGCAGATGTCTGGACGCGTACACAACATAGCGTACATCAGACTTCCTACTGCAGCCGCGTAAGGCACTTTGGACATCCGATTCTTTTCCTCATCATTCTTTGGGCATTGGTCTGTTGTTAAAGTACACGCCTTGTCCATTGGAGTGTCTATGGGTTTTGAGTTATGCATACGGAATCGTTCAATGACCTTCTTGATATATGTCTCTTGAGACAAACCGAGAAGTCTCTTTGGACGATCACGTATGATTTTAACCCCGAGCACATAATTAGCTTCTCCCATGTCCTTCATCTCAAAAGTTGAGGACAGCCACTGCTTAGTGGCGACAATGGAACTCATGTCATTCCCAGCTAAAAGAATGTCATCCACATACAAAGAAAGGATTAGAATATTTTTCTTGGATCGTTTTACGTAAACGCAATGGTCTTGTTCAATCATTTCAAAACCTATAGAGGTAATGGCATGATGAAACCTAAAGTACCACTGCCTAGACGATTGTTTGAGACCATATATAGAACGTTTGAGCCGGCAAACTTTGCGCTCATGTCCCTTGACTTCAAAACCCTCAGGTTGAGCCATATAAATCTCTTCGTCTAGTTCTCCATTGAGAAATACAGTCTTAACATCCATATGAAAAAGTTCTAAATCCTGCTGGGCGACAATAGCTAGGATCAGGCGAATTGAAGCAAATCTCACCACTGGGGAGAAAGTGTCTTCATAGTCCACACCCCGCAGTTGGGTATAGCCTTTCGCCACAAGACGTGCCTTATACTTGTCAATTGACCCATCTGCCTTGCGCTTGACTTTTAAAACCCACTTGTTTCCAACAGTCTTGCGCCCTGGCGGAAGGTCAACCAACTCCCAGACCTGATTCTTCTCCATTGAGCTCAACTCATCTTTCATTGCAGCCATCCACTCATTACTAGCAGGTGAAGATAAGGCTTCTTCCATAGAAGTAGGCTCATCTTCATCAGTTGGAGTGCACATAAGAATTTTACCGTCAATCTCAAAACGACGACGTGGAACTCTTCCTCGTGCACCTCTACGCAGTTGAGAATCTTGTTGACCTGATGGTCCTGATGGTGTGCTCCCACTGTCTAGGATGCTCCCACTAGGTTGAAGATCACTTATACTATCTTCAGCGACAACAGGATGAGGAACTAATCCCCCACCTTCGCTTGGAGATGGTAAAGTGGCTTCAACTTCCTCTAACTCATAGAGGTCAAGATTCTTACTTGCGTCTCCAATGCTAGGAAAATCAATCTCTATGAAATCGACATCACGAGACTCTATTTCAGTCTTTCCACCATTTGGATGTTCACCATACATCACATAGCCTTTAGAGTTTTCAGAATACCTCAAGAAGATACTCTTTTTAGCTCTAGGCCCTAGTTTCCCATACTTATGAGAAATACTGTGAACATAACCTGCTGAGCCCCATGGGCGCAAGTTATCCAAATTTGGCTTTTGGCCATTCCAAAGCTCATATGGGGTGGACTTGACTGATTGTGAAGGCACTCGATTAAGTATATAGGCTGCAGTCAAAAGAGCATCCCCCAAAAAGATATTGGGAGGTTTGCTTGCGCCATCATAGACCTAACCATGTCTAACAATGTTCTATTCCTTCTTTCCGCAACGCCATTTTGTTGTGGAGTATTAGGAATAGTAAGTTGCCTGCGTATCCTTTTTTCCTCACAAAACTTCTTGAAGTGATCTGACAAATATTCGCGTCCTCGGTCAGTGCGAAGAGTTTTTAAATTCTTCTCTTTCTGATTCTCAACCTCAGCTACAAAGCGTTTGAAACATTCCAAAGCTTCATAGCGGTGAGATATCAGATACACATAACCATATCGCGTATAATCGTCTATCAGTGTAAGGAAATAAGAGGCGCCATGGCGTGCCTTTACACTCATAGGTCCGCATATGTCAGAGTGAACTAGCTCAAGTGGTTGAGTTGCTCTCACAGCCTTTCCAAAAGGCTTCCTGCATGCTTTACCGGCCAAACAAGCCTCACAAGTTTGTAGATTGACTCTTGCGAGTGGGCCCAAAAGGCCTTCTCTAGCCAAACGAGTCATCCTATCTTGGCCTATGTGGCCCAGTCTTGCATGCCAGGTGGTAGAACATAAGAATAATAGGACTGTGAATCATTTAAATCCAATTGAAAAAGACTATCCATGCGAAAACCATGTCCGAACAAAACATCATCCAAAAAGATGTCCAACTTATTACCCTTAAAAATAAAGGAAAAACCACTGTCTAATAAAGCAGTAACTGAAAGTAGATTAAGCCGAACAGTGGGTGCATATCGCACATCCTCAAGAATCAATGTGCGCCCAGTGCGCAACTTGAGCTGGTAAGAACCAACCCCTAGCACCTCTTCGGAGCTATTGTTTCCCATGAAGATATGTTTGCTACCCGCTGGAATCCGGTGATAATCTACGAACCCCTCTCGATCACGTGCTACATGTTTTGTTGCACCTGTATCCACAAACCACACAGGTTGGGAATGAGCAACCATCACATGTGAGGAAACATATAACTGAGAGAGAGATTCTGAAAGTACCTTCTTCGGCTCAGTGCAATCACGAGCGAAGTGTCCTTTCTGTTGACAGTTGAAGCATTTAACTTTAGACAAATCCTTTTTCCCACCACGTTTTCCTCTCTTGCGTTTCTTCATTTTTCCTTCCTTTGGCGCAGAAGTGCTAGCCTCGCCTTTCTTACCTTTCTTACTTTGTCTTTCGCGCTTGCCATTTGCATTGCGCGATCCCCCTTGGGCGACATAAGCAAGGGTCTTGTCAGCATCTCGAGTCTCGTCCTCAAGGATGACATGCTGTGAAACATCAGAAAAGTTCTTGATGTTTTCACTGTGGGTCAATATCTGTTTCATATTGGCCCATGAGGCAGGAAGGGACCTTATGACAGCTCTGACTTGCTGCTCATCTGTGAGCGCATGGCCAGCATCCCTCAGCTTACCAATCATATTGGACATCATCCTTAGATGTTCACTCATGGTATGTTTAGGGTCTTTTGTGTACTCCTCAAACTTAATCACAAGGCTACGAAGCCGCGTAGTTGAGGTTCCACCAAAAGAGAACTTGAGCTGCTCCCATAAAGCTTTGCAAGTTGGAAGTTCATCATACTGCCCGATTAGATCATTTTGCAAGCTGCTCAACAAGGTATAGCGCGCACTACGATCTTTCTGATTCCATTTCTGGTAGGCAGTGTGGTCTATTAGGGGTTGCGCCTCAGTTGGCGCGACCATCTCCTTGGTCAAGTGCTCCTCGAGCTCTTGTTCGTTCAGCATGAATTTCATCTTTTTGTGCCAAACGTCATAATTATCTCCGTTAAGTTTCTCACCCTTAACGAGATCAGCTATGACATTCTTGGTGGCCATTATATTCACTACATTAGATTGCGCAAGGAAAAGACATTAATTATACATCCTTCTATTTATTTCAAAAAATTCAAATGAAAAACATAATCCTTCCTCACATCATGAAATCGAAAATTTGCTAAGCTCGTAATCATCTCCCATGTATGTGAGTTGGGAAAAATATTTTTCAAGTAATTTTTCGCAATAAATTTCATCATTATATAAGCCACAATATAATAAATCATCCACATGATAATTTAGAACAATATAAAATTGCACCATGCAATTAAGTGTGCAAGGACTCCATTGAGCCCTATTGGCATTCTAATAACTTATGCTAAGAAAATTCTGACTTGAATAATGTGCGTGCGAAATTACATCCCCGTACAAGGCTTTCTGGAAATATACAGGGAAATAGTAGAATACAACATCTTTGAGAATCCTACTACAAACTACTTCAATAAAACAAATGGAGATGCCGCACAGCACATTATTCTCAAAAGAATTTTCTTAAAGCAAGAGTAAACACATAAACATAAGTTTCTTTAGAATGCCAATCTAGTATCCATCCATTTAACCTAAAACTAGCATGCTCAAATAACAAGTTAAAGGGTAATTTAAATGGATGAATAGGTCACATTCTCCTTCCAAGGAAAACGGGCGTGAATGCCTTGAAATTGGGTTTAAAGTGTGGGCTTACCAAAAAGCCCAACAAATATATTTTAACAAAAAAAAGTATATTTAAACCATAACACAAATCAAGGCAAATAAGTAAAACATAATTTATCTATGTCATATAGCTCTCCAAAATATTTATTTCTGATCACAAAGTGCAAAAAATAATATTTACGCATTATTCGTATTTTTTTTTGGGAACCACAAAAATACTCACAAATGACCAAAAATTGAGAGATAAATCCTAAAAAATTGGCAAACAGTAAATTTATTCCTAATATACCCTCTGCAATTAAAGAAAAATTCTGTGTGCATAAAACAAAATTTTAAAGCTAATTTTTCTAGAAAAAAATCATTTAAAAATTAAACAGAACACACACAGAGGGTATAAAGGTAAATTTAATGCCATAGAAAAATTATAGAAGCCAAGAAAGAGCTCCACGCGCCGGCGGTGAGAAAAACGGCCCAAAAAATAGACCTCACGCGCCTCCACGCGCCACCGTGCGCGTGGGGCAGCGTCTAGGATTTTTTTTGACAGGCGCGTGAGTTACACGCGCGCGCGTGGGAGCGCGTGAATCAGCTTAGCCTGGGCGCGTGTCACGCGTGGTATCAGCCACGGCTGGCGCGTGGGAGCGCGTAGCGGCGCGGCTTGGCGCGCTCGTGTCGTGCGCAGCTGCCTTCGCGCGTGGCGCGTCGGTGCGACTGTGGCTCGGCGTGACGCGCGTGGCGTGCTCTGTTCATCTTCTTCATTAAACCCTAATTTTTTCAGCCGCCGCCATGCCACGATGCCAACTTCCGAATGCCATATCTTTCTCGTTTTTAAGCCAAATAATGCGTACGATATATCGTTGGAAAGCTTATGCGACATAGATTAATTATGTACCAAACGATCATGATAAAAACTGAATATCATGCTCCGAATTTGAGTCCCAAAACTCGAAAAAACTACAGTTTTCTTGAAAAATAAAATCGTGATTTCTCACAAACCATGCATCCAAAAATCACGAAATTTTACGGAGTTCATCCTCAACCATAGGAGAACAAAATCGTATAATTATTTTTCAGAAAAACATGCTCAAAAAATTTCGAATTTTAATAATGGGTCTCGTTCATGTATCCGGAAAAAATCGCAACATGCACATAATTTAATCTAGCATGTTAAAGGCGAATCAACAAGTAATCATGCTCTGATACCAATGTTGAAACGATTATAACAATTATTGCACTACCACGTAACACGTAGTGGGTTCGGAAACATACCGTATGAAGTCTCCGAATATTCCGACGTAGGATCCTTGTTGTTACGAGCCTCCAACACGCTTGATCTTTTTCGCAGGTACGAAAACGGCTACTAGAGTCGAGTTCTTCGTCCACGAACCAAATCCTAGAGCTTGGTGATTGCTCTAGAGAGAGTGCTATAGAGAGATGATTATTACTATTGACTTGTGATTTATTGGGATATCTCTAACCTTTATATAGAGATACAATTAGAGACTGGCTTTACCTCCAACTCTTAGGAGATAAAGATTGTATTTATCTCAAACACTTAAGAGATAAATATTCTCTAAATAACTGTATTTATCCAAACTAACAAATACACATTATCTGTTAGTGGGCGGATAATGAGTCTACTGACCCAATTTATTAACAGTAGTGTTATCTTGTACATGTCCAGGACGTGTCCTACAACTGACAAGGGTCACTAAACATATTTTAAGCGACAAAAACTTGTTGCTAAAAGTTATAACAAAAGGACCGAAGTACTTATTAAGGAAAGTGCACATGTTGACCGTGGTTCAAACCATCACTGATCTGTGGTTAAAGGCATTTCGTTTAAAGTGAGACCTGAAAGTTTGGGGGTAATACATCTCGGGTTTCAGTAATTACAAACCGCCTTTGGGTAAGACCGTAGTATTAAACCTCCAAATTACCCCAAAAAAAATATTGGAAATGCCATAACATATGGTGATGCAATTTGAACGAATTATTTGCCTGTTAGAACGATTGACGAGGATACCATAATTGAAATCTCAGCGTCCGTTAACAAGACGGTGAGTTCCAAATTGCCCCCTGACTACGGACATTCTGGCATTTATGTGTCAGCATGTGCCCAAGTCTGATACCAAGATCTAAACATCGAGGGTGATTTTGCAACTCATCAATAGGTTGAAGGAAGGGGTCCGAAAAATATTGTAATCTAGCAGGGCAGTTTGTTTAACCCAAAATCTGAGGGGGTATGAACTGTATAATATTGTCCTGTTTTCCAGTTTGTTTAGTTGGTCCAACCTACCCACTTTGTGTAAGTTTGTGCTTGCTTCACAGCTTGTAAGATATGATTATGAAAACGAAATTATAGTTGGGGAAGGCTTGACAAGAACAGAAAGGAGGCTGTATTGCTTCTCCGCCTGACCTTCTAATGGCAAGTCAGTGCTTAAAGCTTTGTAAACGTGGATTTTCAGTGCAGAAAAGAATAGGATTTGAAGATAGTAGTAGGCTACCAACTTTTTCTACGGTTAGCCTTCCCTTCTAACTTCCAACATCTTCATTCCTTGCACTACTGGTCAATGCCAAAACCTACACTACCCCTCTCTTTTATTCATATTTGCGTTCATTTTTTCCTGTTATATGGGCTTAAAATTTACCTGATATAAAATTTTCCTTCAAGGTTTCTTTGCAAAATGACCGAAATATCTCGTGACCAACCTCGCCCAAAAGAAAGGCGTATAAAATAAGAGTATATCAACGTTTGTTTGCATGCTTTCACGTTTAATCTTATATCGTTATCGGTAGACAATGATGACTTTTGCTTCACTTGGATAAAATCTTTAATGACTAATCTTAGCAAAAATTGCTGCCTTTCGCACCATATTACAATGATACTGATGTTTGCCAAGAAAAAGAAAAAAACAAGGAAATGCTCAATACCCCTATCACATCATCTTATACTTGTGTGAAAGACCACGTTCTCTTAAGCAGTTTTCTCCCATTTTTCTCACTTAAAATTATAAATTGATCACAATCTTTGATCACCCATTTTTTGCTCTTTTCTAAATAAAATTGAGTATCATCTCTCTGTCAATTGGGTACATGGGTTTTGTCAAAAAGGCTAGCAGTTGCAAAACAACTTCATGGAGAATTATGTGTTTAAGAAGATGAAGGCTATTAACGTAATTGGAAGCGTTGAAAAGGGCATACGAACCATGCACCACCTTGTATATAAAACCAAAGATGGCAGCTTTTCATTGTCTCACCATTCTGTATTGCGTTAGTGCCAAGTTTTTTTGTGGCCACACACACACAAAAAGATGATTAGCCACTTTCGCGGGTGCAACAATCTTGTTATGACCATGTCCTTGCTTTTCCTCTTCTTCTCCTTGTTTTTCTTCGGGACACCGGTGATCGCTGCCGGAAGTGAGAATCCGTTGGTCGAACTGTCTAGCGCGGAGGAGTTGACAGAGGTTGCTGGGTATGGTGAGGAGAAGCTCTCTACCGTCCTCGTTAGTGGCACGGTTTTATGTGAAGCTTGTTTGGAAGAAAAAGCTCGACTTCCTCCACGTCCCGTTTCAGGTTTGTACGTCCAATTAACACCAGTATTTACAATGGCCCGTTCATTATTTTAGTCCTATAGGTGTGGGTGTGTAGAGAGCAACCTTGTTGGAGTTATAAAGGAAAGCTCAACGACAGAATCCACAACCTTGTTGGAGCCATTGCCCTTGCGGGGCTTTTTTTCTGTTGTAAAAGCATGTTCCTCCAGCTGCCAAGTTGCTAATAACATCTTGGCATCTTGGCATACTTACATGTGTCTTGTGTAGAGATTCAGATTACGTTGGAAAGATTCCCAACCAACTTGGTTTTAGATCAAGTGGCTATCTATACTTGTGGGGATCTATCAGCAACTGTCACTGACAGTTAGAATTGTCACTGATCGAGATCGTCGTCAATGAACGCCTTTTAGGGTAGAATGAAACCCTTAACGAGGATTAAGCGACTTCTAGCGAGTTGGGACCAACCGAATTCTGGGCTTATGCCTTCAGTAGATAGTGTCCTCCTCTAATCACTTCTATAATCAAACATTATCTTTAAGGCTGGAAACTACGAGCTAATCTTCTGGGTTAATTTCACTTGATCATTTTCATATTCTTCTTCAATATTACTTCAATGTTGTAACTTCATTCTGAAGCTCACTCGCTTATAAGTTAATCAGTTCCTATCTGCAACTTCTAATAAATTTCACGAGGTAGACCAGAAACAAGCTCCAGCATCACAATAATCGCTAGAAGCTGGCTGTTAGCGTCAAACTACCCGTGTAGGAGTTGTGTAAGAAAGGCGAACAGAGTCTGTGAGAACCCATGCAGGAGTTTTGGTTTTACTTCTGTAAAACCTGTGTTGAATAAATCTGATGTACAGTTGGTAGGCTGAGAAATGAGATTGTCGTGTTGTTCAACCTTATTTCTACGTATAGTAGGAAGGCTTGTTTTGGTTGGCTTTTCTTTGTAGGTCCTGCACCAGATATTGTTTGAGCATCTTGCTCTTGTTGGCTTTTCTTTGAGAATTCTTTGTTGCTCTTCCTTCGGGTAAGGGAGGATTCTACAAAAAGTTTCTTTGGATATGCAGGTGCTCAAGTGGCAGTTTCATGTCATACTGGTGAGAGGAAAAGGAAGTCAAAGATAGTACGAGGCAGCACAGATGAGTTTGGGGACTTCCTCATTGATCTCCCTTCCCACCTCCATGCAATTCCAAACTTGGAAAAACTTTGTCTGCTAAAAGTTCTTCAACCACCAAAGAACTCCCTCTGCCGCCCAGCTTTCACCGTCAAACACAAACGAATAAAGCTGTCATCAGTTGGAAATGGCATCCGCACCTACACAGCACAAAGCATACATTTGACACCTAAACCTTCAGCACCGTGCATGACGAAGCAAAGCAATGAAAAAATGGCGTTTCTATACTGACAAAGAAAATGGCTCATTTGGATGGCGCTTCAGTCATGAAACTGAATTTTAGGGTGAACTCCTCCTGTCTATTTCAATTAGTCATGTATATAAGAGATACATATACGTACATAATTATAGATGGAGAGATCCGAGAGTGTTAGAGAGAAGTGGGTATATGTAATTGGAATCATTTTGATCCACTTTGTAATGAGTACTACAATCAGCAAAAGTAGAGGTTTTGAGCAGTTTGAACAAGTATTAAGACGCGTAGACAAACAATGGCACCACAAGAAGTTTCTGTTCAACCAGTCATATATTCTCTGCGCTTTTCTGCTCAGCTCCAGAACTGATGTATTTAGCAACGTCAGCACAACATCGAAGCTTATCTGCTTCCTCCTCTGGGATCTCAACTGAGAATTCTTCTTCAAAAGCCATTACAAGCTCCACCCTGTCCAAGCTGTCAAGGCTCAAGTCCTTCTGGAAATCAGCAGTTTCAGTAACCTGTCAAAGTTTAAGATAAGTATGTATCAATTTGTTCTGCATTGGGCCTAACTCGGTGAATCAATTGTCAAGTTGCATGAAATGGACATCATTGAACAATATTTCAACCACACAATTTACCCAAAAATTTCTTTCAACTGATGTATGAAGTAAACAAAATGAAGGAAAGACATTTACAAAGGGTCAAGATGATAGATAAGTTACCTTTGTGCCCTCAATCTTGTCAAATTTCTTAACTAGCCCAATCACCCGAGACATTATTTCATCAGAGCTGGTGCCAACAGATGTGCAAAGTTGGCGGCAGACTTTGAGCGAGTTCACGTCTTTAACAAGAAACTTTCCTTGCATAGAGACCCCAATCCTCACATGGCGCAAGATAGAGGTTCTTAGGCCTTGCATGTTTCAACGAGCTGCTAATCACGCAAATCAAGATAAGTCAGCAAGCAAAGCAAATGCATGAAAAATTGTTTGGTTTATAGGTTCATGGGACATATTATGATAGCACACCAAGTCATCCTCTTATACACTCCTTTTTTGCTTTGTGGGCGTGTGTGAGTGGGAATGGGGTTGGGGGTGGGGAGGATATCCACTTTCCAATTATATCAAACCTTCACAGTGACTATTAGCATATACGGACATATGTACACAATAGAAGTGCCAAACTCCGCTTCATGCCTGAATCAAAAGTACATAACTTAAGGCATACTCTCAAGTGCCGCTGAAGTTACTAAATCCAGATATCAAAACTTCGAATTACCAAGACAACAAGAATTACTCTCACAGGCAAAATTTGAAATCTCGAAGAACTTTATTTTAATATATTTCCCGTTAGTAACAACTCTATTTTGTGGGGAAGAAGGAAGTGAGGGTTGAACTTTCTAGATTTCATTAAAAGCAAGACACAACACAAGTAATCATAGGGCATACCCCTCCCACCAAAGGAAATAAAACAAAATGAATAACACCATCATAGTTATAGGCAATCCCCACTCCATACAGAATTCCCAGTTTGAACAGGTTCTATGGAGCGTCTCCCGCCTGAGAACTCAATAAGTAAGCATGTCAGTGGTCTTTCTAAGAACAATTTCAGGCCACAAGCTTGCTACTGGTGAGCACTCAGAGTTTTTTCCAACTAAATGAAATGCACTGAAATAGGTATGGCAAATTTTTTTAAACATGGATTTTGGCTGCTTGCCTGTAAGATCCTGAACAAACATTCACCGTGACAGTAGAAAAAACAAATGAAAAATGTTCGGCTGTTAACGCCAACAACTGATTCATATCCAAAGTCATCCAAGTGCATAATTTAACTCTTCAACTGACTGTACATTTCCTTCAGCTCTTTGGGGAATGGCAGTATTGAACTAGTTTGAAATAAAGAAGCGATCATTTCAGCCCTAAAAGAAACTATAAAGGTAATCACATGATGATAAAAGGTAGTTCACACTCATCTGACAAACAGTAAGTTTAGGGGCGAAATTCTCTAATGTGGCTACTGGCGAACTGCAGGGAATCCAATTCCATAAGAAACGAGTAACACCAAGAGAGTCATAAGAGATTTTATCTACCAAACGTCCACTTTGTACAAATATGCCAAAGGTTAGGCCTGTGTGCGGTCTATGCCAGCCCAGGCAGCCAGTGTAAGCAGTGGGAGATGTCTGTGTCCATAAATCTTAAGTAATGAGTACATGCATATATTGCCAATATTATTCTTATGAAAATAGTGGTCAAATGACTCCGACTCGTTTTTCAAATGCAAGTAAATAACTTGAGGTCTACTCCAAAATGTAGCTTAAAGTAACGAAAACCGTTATCAAGACAAGAGAAGCTTCTTTTGAAAGGCAGCATTTGTAGGTATGGTCAAGGAAGAGCCTTGGAGTTGGAGCAAGGTTCAAAACACGGGAACAGTCTCTCCAGCACTGATAAGGGTAAGGCTGCACAGTGCATGTGGCGCTCGTTTTTTGTTTCTTACACTGCTAATCACTTACAGACTCCAACACACTAAATTATACTACCATGCGCGCATAGACCCGCCGAATCAACTAAGAATGGCAACACTTTCCAACCTGGGTTCATTGAGAATGCATTGGCAATAAGCATATGATATTTCAAACCACTGTATTTCGATTCAAGATTTCACATTGCGCCAAGTTGCTAGAGACCCACCTCGATCCGATTGTCATATATGAACTTCGAAAAGTTAAATTTGCAATCTTTATCATGCATTCAAGTAAAAACATCGACTTAACAAACATAACCAGGAAAAGAAGTCCAATATCAAAAATCTTAATCTACCCACAGCTTATACTAATACGAGTTCCCAAAAAACACAGGAGCTAGCTCCAGTATTATATAACGAATGGCAATAACAACTGCGAAAAAGAAATGCTGAAAGCAGAGATCGGTTACCCGGTGTTCTCTGTATGTACGCTGTATGTTTGCGTCTTTGCCGCAAAGAAGAAATGGCTCCAGAAGGTTGCTTTACTCGTTTTGCTTCAGCCCGAATTTCCTTTCATGATGGGCTGTTTATAAAACTGGCCTGGTACTAACAAATGCATTTCTGCACCCCACGTTGTTTGGCGCTTTCCGAGAGTACTTAGAATTAAGGGTTAATTACACCTATGTCCCTGAGGTTTCGGGGTAATTACACGCGAGGACACAAAGTTTCAAAATGTAACAATTATGTCCGTTGGCAAACGGAATACAAAAATACTTAACGGTTTTGACAAAAAGACTTGATTGCCCTTTGAGAAAGAGACTTGATTTCCCCCTCCCTCACCCCACCCTAATTTTCTCCAGATCTGTCGCCCACTCCCTCACCCCACCCTAACCCACGCCGCCAGTAGCCCAAGCCCCCTCTCTTTCCCCCTGGTTGCAGAGCAGAGTGAAGCTGAAGCCGGCCTTTTGCTTCTGCCCCAAAGGTCCGGCGCTTTTACGGCTCAGATAACAGCAAAACCTCGGTGGGGAAGGGACTACCGCGATGCTGGAGACAAAGGAATCACCGACGGAAGATCTGCCCAAAAAACCAAATGAAATCACGCCGGAAAAGGAAGATAAAACCGCCAGAAAAAAAAACCATTACTGCACCTGAAAGCCACCAAAACCCCACCCACCCTCCCCTTTCTCGTCGCCACACCTACCCTTCCCCTTCCCTGTCGCCACAACGCATATCTGGACAGATATGCAGATCTGGACAACCGGCTACTTTGTCGTTGTTCTGATGGTAACAGAGGGCCAGTCACGGCGGTGATGGTGACGGCATCTTTGCTTTGCAAATTAGGGAAGGTCAAATAAGGGAAGGTGATGGCATCACCGTGACTGGCATCTTTGCTTTGCAGATCTGGACAATCAGTAAGGTGCCGTTGTTCTTAGGCGCCGGCGACTTTGCTTTACAAATTAGGGTTTTGAAACCCTAATTTGCAAATTAGGGTTCTGAAGCCCTAATTTGTAAATTAGGGTTCTGAAACCCTAATTGGCAGATTGAAACCCTTTGAGAAATTGCAGATTGAGAAATTACAGATTGAGAAATTGCGGATTGAGAGTAGAGTGCAAAGCTAGAGAACAAATTATTTTTAGGATTTTAAAACCCTAATGTCGAAATTAAGGTTGAAATCTTAATTTAAAAATTTTAAAATATTTTGTATATAAAGTACAAGGGGTAGTATTGTCATTTTAAAAATACGTATTGCTGACATTATTAAAAAAGTACACTTTTTTGGACGGAATCCTAACGGATGGACACGGCTGATACATTTTAAAAGTGTTTGGTCATGGAATGTTACATTTTGAAACTTTGTGTCCTCGCGTGTAATTACCCCTAAATCTCAGGGACATGGGTGTAATTAGCCCTAGAATTAATTTCATAATAGTAAAATCTGATTTAATTTAGATTAAATCAAATATATGAGTATTTGAAAAAAAATAAAAAAAATAAGAGATTTAGTTAATCTACCTCAAAAACTAAAAACAGATAAATTCATGATCTTAAAAATTAAGAATTGTGAAATACGGAGTATCACTTTTTTCATAATCAGATTTAATTTTTTAAATTATTATACTATTCTCATATTTCTCAAAAAATGACGTCTTATACTCTTTAACTCGTTTGAAAAAGTTATTATTCAATAAGCACTAATATTGTATTCTGGGTGTTTTTGATATAAAATAAAAAAATAAACAATTTATTTGTATATTATAATTATTTGGAAATGATGTTACGT
This sequence comes from Escallonia herrerae, assembly GCA_033070095.1. NCBI lineage: Eukaryota > Viridiplantae > Streptophyta > Magnoliopsida > Escalloniales > Escalloniaceae > Escallonia > Escallonia herrerae. Next base: position 2,827 of record JAVXUP010004365.1, on the reverse strand, counting down.
TAACATTACTTTTTTAAATGGATATTAAAATTTTAGTTATTAAGTGTTCTCTAATGTCATTTTATCATAGTAGAGCTGATTTAAACATTTTATTAAAATACTTTTTTGTAACTTCAAGTTAGTTTACAACTATTTTTGTCAAACATAAACTGATTTTGTTTAAAGTAGATTAAATCTGATTTTAAAGTTTGATTAAAATTTAAGCTAAAATCTATTTTTCAAAAATAAAAACCCAAACGGGCTCTTAGTATTTTTTGGGTTTGGGGGTGTGCTCGTGTGTAGATTTTCTTTGGTTTGTAGAATGATTGGTTGATCCCTATCTATGGTTGATGGCCGATAGATACGAATTGCATTGCCTTGTTGATTTTAGTGTGCTTTTGCATAGTCCTTTGATAAAAATGTTCTAGCGGCATCACTTTGTAAGGTTTGTATATAATTTCACTTTAGAACTAACGACAAATCTATATGTGGTGATTATTTGATTAACTCCACAAAGTATTGATTTTTATCAATTTGTAAACCGTTAATGTATCACGAATTTTTCCGATTGAAAGATTTATGACTTTAAAAGTCAAGTAATCGACGGTTCTTAGCATAACTAGCCACAAAAATTAAGGTCAGATTCGGGTTCTTCATTTTCTATAGAAGGTAACATATTTGAGTACTACGGAGAGCCTGATAGTGAGGTATAAGATTTTATCATAAAAGAAGAAATAGCATAATCAGTTGTAACTTAGTGTAACAAGATTTATAGAGACCAAGACGATATATATTAGAGGTAAATGCCCTTTGTTTCTCTTGCGGAATGTTACATGATGAGATACGTGGTTAGAGAAAATAACTAAAAAGAAGAAATTAATACCTCATTTCTTTTCTTTACAACTCTATATGGACATAAAATTCATGTGATCTCGAGAGATGCTCTAAATAAAAGAGCAAAAAGGTTAAGAATGTGCGGATTAATCATTGCAAATCACAAAAACCACTTCTTTTAACAAATGGATCTAAACTCAAATGCACCTTTTTGCTTTCGAGACCCCACTTGTTCACAAGTAAATGAGCAGGCCAAAACTTCCCATGGTTTTGTGCCTATTTCTTTACTCAAACTTTCCAACTGATGAAGACATGTAACCACCCATTAGAGCATCAGGATTCTGTTGCACAAGGCATGATCTCATGACATAGATAGAACTCATTTTCTAAGATTTGTTAATACTTTTGCTCACAGGTTGAATTATGTAGACCGTAGTTTTTGAGAATTTCAAAATCTTGAGTTTGCTTGGCTAGTTTTAATGTGAATTTTTTTTATTAAAAAGCATGATGACACACCAAACTAAACATTTACAAACTGTAAATATATTACCATTCAAATGATATTTTTTTATACTAATATTTTATCTATAAAAAAGTTAGTATTATCATATAAAATAAAGCGTTTGTCAAGACAATTTAATTGTACCAAGTACATTACAACAATATAACATAATGCTTTAATCAAAAGTTATGAGCATAATTGCCATAAGAAAATATATAATACTTCAAATTTGGTGACTCCCCCGCCCCCCCCCCCCCCCCACCCCCCACCCATCACCCATGAAATGATTAACCCCACATGATTGGCCCACCCATTTGATGATTTATGACATAGTTCCAAACTCGTTGGACTGCATTGCATCATATCACCACCTTTTTCCATTATGTTACCTCAGTGCATCCTTTTAATCACAATCAACAAGCAATATTCCCCTTCCCTCATTTAATGACACTTTTGCTTCTTAATTTGTTCCTATCTGAGTAATTTGTAGACATTTTACACAAAATTGATAAAGGTTGGTATGATTATTTATTTATTTTGCTGCGGAATCTTACTTATAGAATCTTAGGGGTTACTTATAGAATCTTAGGGGGGTGCTTTTGGTTCTCTGGTGAAATAACAATAAGAGAAACCCAAATGGGTAATGTAAATGGTAGAGAAGACGGAGGTGGCAGTGTTGGTGGTGGTGGCGACAGCCCATCTGGCGGTGGTGGTGCTGACATGGCGGCTGAGGATGGTGTGCATGGTGAATTCATGGGCCAGTCTCCTCCTGCTAGCCCTAGGGCATCTGGGTCACCATTGATGTTCACTCCTCAGGTCAAAGTTCTCGTCTTTTTGGCTATTGTTGATTTTTCTCGAATAATTTAGTGTTACCATATTGATTCTTGGTATGGGTAACTTCAAGATTTCTCAGTTGAGTTAATTTTGATATGCAGGAAATCAGTAGATCTGGAAAAAGATTGCACCTTTGGTCTTTAAATTTTTTTGTTGAAACCCTAGATTTTCTTGGACATGTCACTAGCTACTTGTATTGGGTATATATGCTTCTGGTGGATGCTTACTAGTAGTTGTTTGGTGAAAGAAAAAATATTCTTTGTTATGTGAAATCTAAGAAAAAAGTTGCAAAGAAAGCAGTTGCTATAATACGAAATTGACACAATTGAATTGGAAACATAAGGTGGCCTCATATACAGGTTTGAGTCTCATGGGGGGTTGGAATTCCTTCGTGGCAGAAGGAAAAGGTGGCTGCCCGGTTGAGTCGTATACACAATTGTGTGAACACATATGATACAGACTTTGATACAGAGTACGATACTTGTCTTTGTGTAAGGAAGCACTTGCTTACGAAGATTAGTTTATATTTGTTAGTTGGTACTAAAGTAGAAGCTAATTTAATTCGTATATGGAGTTGCTGTTGTATGAGACATGGCAAATTTCTTAGCTCTTGTTGGTTATGATTTATGTTCCCATGGAAATACACATGGAAATATGCGTTCTCATCTATTGCTTCTG
>JAVXUP010004364.1:0-33815 GCA_033070095.1 Escallonia herrerae | reverse complement strand
ACGCCGCAGTCCGAGGAATTATGTTGCTTGGGCCTACTCCTCTTCAATCGGAAAATGAGGACCGGCCTGCGCGATACCTTCTCCCGACGCCTACCATTGACCAGGGCAGCAAAAAGATTCTGCGAGAACCATAATAAGCATTAAACATAGCTAGCAAAATAAGATTAATCAGTTTTATAATATGCAAGTTACAACAAGAAGGAAACAGGATCTTACCATGGCATCCAACTGGCCTATGCCTCGGTACATATCAATCACAGGCATCACGTCGGTATCGTCGTAGAGACTGTCGACGACTGAAACCGTGCTCTGTAATGGTTCGTAGCAAACCAAGTACCAGTGCGCATTCCCTAAAAAGGGGATTAGAAACACGTCGGCAACACTTGCGCTCACTGGACTATCCCTAGCAAGATATGCTTGTAGGTTAGGGGACGGTTTCCACTGGGCCATGCCTCTCCCCTTCCTTGCATTGCCCCAGTCGTGCCACTCTTGTACTAGGAGCTGATGGAAAAAAGCATCCAAGATAAACACGCGCAGACCGATGTCTGGATGCTCCCGACACCTTCGCCTCAGAATTTGCACGTAGTGCGAGATGACACCGCTGTCTAACCAAGATCCCGGCGCCAGCGAGGCGATCTCTGTCCAAGAGGCATTGTAATCCAAGCCCTCGGGGTGATCCACGTCATACGACGCTCCGTCTTGGGGGGCCCCGCTAAAATAACGGGCTCGGATTATATCGCATTTATGCGGCTTTAGGGGCCTGGCTGGATGCCCTTTCGGATATTGCCCTCGGGGGTCGATCGGGGGATATTGGCCTCCAATTCCTTCTTCGGCCGGCTGATATTCCCCTTCGGGGCCGCCAACTGGTCCCGCCCACGGGACAATGGGCAGTGCCTCGGAGAAACCGTAGTTTCCGAAAGGAAAGTCTTGCGTGACTTGAGAGAGGGGTTCCGGGAACAAATTGAAGGAGGGGCCGCTGTAATCGCCCCACGACGCTTGAGCCTGTCCCATCCCCGCTTCAGAGGTACCAACAACTCCCTGACTCACCCCTGAAGCCTGTCCAGAGGGATCACCGTATCCCTGGCTGACGCCCGTATAACCCATTCCCGGGCTTACTCCCGAAGACTGGCCCGATGCTTGGCGCAAAAAATTCCCGCAGCCTAAAGCCAATGTCGCAGCCTGTTGGCAAAGATCCTCGCCCATTGCGCTCACCAGATCCCTCCGCTCACTCAACTTCTGGAAGAATGCAAGCGAGGCATTAACCTACATCCAAAGAGATAAAAAATTAAGTAACTTCAATCAGACATTTATATTCAACTAATTTGGTTCAAGTCAGACTTGTTGGGCAACTTACGAGATTGTATGCCATACGCTCATCGATCTGACCCCTAGGCGCATACCTCTCCCCACGTTCAAAGTTTACAGGGGCTACTCTCCTCCGCGTGATGCGGTAGTACCACTCATCGTACTGATCGATGCTGATAACGGGGTCTGGCTCCGAGACGATGGCCGCCAGTGTGTCCTGCCAAGAAGTCCAAAGCTCTATTTCGGCCGCGCACAATTCGTACGCATTGGCGGTGCCAAACACTCCGACATCCGGTGGGTTCCTGTTAACCCTCATATCCGGGGCATCGACTGGCAAACCCTGCTCCAACTCAAAATGGCGCATTGCTCGGTCGGGCAGCTGCCACTCTGCGACCTCGAAATGGATCAGGGGTGTGCGCTGCAACCCGGAGAGCGTGAAGACGAACGACTCTCCCACCCGTCGCGCCAAACGTATGTACGGTGCCCAACGCATTTGGCCCGGAGATAGACGGTCGAACTCCCCTCGATAGTACGTAATGTTGTGATGGGGATCGACTCTCCTCTTGTAGTGGCTAGCCCTCCGGCTGTACTCCCAAGCACACAACCGAGGCCAGACTTTGTCGGTTCCATCCCTACGCGTTGGTGCACCGGGAGCAAGGTGTTCGTAAGACCACACCTGAGAACATCAAAAAATTATATTTATATCGTCGATTCAACAAAAATAAAACACAATAACGAAGACATGATTTATATGATATACCTGCAATAGCGAGAGACATGCACATATGGCTTTGGAGTTGGGCCTCGTTGCCTTGTGCAATGCTCGGTACAGATACGAAAGAACCGCTGCACCCCAGGCATAATCCCCAACCTCCGACAGGTTACCCAACAACGGTAAATATTTCACGCTGACCGTGTTCTTCGACGTCGTTGGGAATAAAATTGCTCCCATCACCCACAAGAGGAAGGCCTTTGTGTACACCACAAGCTCACGGCCCGTATAGTTTTCCGGCAAAACCCCGTAGGTATCTACCAACCACTTCAACTTTATACCACCAGTGCTAAATTGATCCTGGGGTATCGAAGTGAAGAAGTCTCGCGCTGTTCTCTTATTCGTTGCGTCTGACGGAGGAGCAATTACCGGCCGCCCCGTCACCGGCAACCCCAAGATGAACCCTACATCTTCTAGGGTAATCGTCATCTCTCCGATCGGGAAGTGAAACGTATTCGTTTCACTTCTCCACCTCTCAACAAGGGCACCTATCAAGGCCCGGTCAAGCTGTTGAAAGATCTGCCCATGCGTGAAAATCCCAAACCCAATTCCACGCAGTATTCTTTTCTGGGAATTGTTCAAGGTCCATCTCGTGAACTCGCGAGATACTTCTACGGTGGTGAGAAGTTCTCTTTCCTACGAATTATTAATAAATACAATTTGAGCAAAATGAACGGTAAAACAACGTTCGTAATAATAAGAAAGTTGATAAATAATGTATCTTACTCCACCATCCCATATGAGCGTACTGATATGGTTGGCTTGGTCGTATAACACGGATGGATCTTCTGGTCCAGGGATAAATTCCATTTTTTGCAACTGAAACTATGGAATCGGATTTTACAAACGCTAGCACATGAACAAATACATACATATATAAATCCTCATCACCGCTAGCACATGCTCAATGCATAATCAAAACCACGCATAAAACGCAATATTGATCACAACTATAGATTAGAAACATGTAAAGGATTGATTTTGTGAACTTACGTGATCTATTAGGGGGGTATTAAAGCTGCTCTTATGAAGAAATTGCGCAGATCTGCTTGCCAACGCCGCTGGGAATATTTGTGAGTAGGAAGAACGGAGAAGAAGAGTGTAGAAGTTATAGGGGGTGAATCTTTTGGGTTTGAATATATATATATGCTGTCGGACAATATATATTTGCCGTCCGCTATATAGTATCGCGGGTCTGTTCCTTGTCCGCTATATAGTATCGCGGACGCTAGACTTTTGGTTGTTTTGGTAGTTTTCTCTACGTCCGCTATACTATGTAGCGGACGGCCCCGCAGAATTTTTTTGGTTGTCTTCTCTACGTCCGCTATACTATGTAGCGGACGGCCCCGCAGAATTTTTGTGGTTGTCTCTCTACGTCCGCTATACTATGTAGCGGACGGCCCCACAGAATACCATTACTTAGTTTTTTCTTCTACACTTTGTTCCACCTCTCCAACACTTAGTTTTTTCTACACTTAGTTTTTTCTTCTACACTTAGTTCCACCTCTCCAACACTTGTTTTTTCTACACTTAGTTTTTTCTTCTACACTTACTTCCACCTCTCCAACACTTAGTTTTTTCTACACTTAGTCCAAACTGTCCGCGCTATATAGTATCGCGGATATACTTACCGCAGAAAATGGTTGGCACGGACCAGACATTTAGTTCCCGACCTTCCCGAACCCGGCCTAAGCGGAGGGCCCCTTATATCCGCTATATATATAGAGTTATACAATGTGGCGTAATGTAATAAATTGGAATAAATTGGCGCCCGTAATGCAGTTTTAATAAATTGAAATAAATTGGCCCGAAGACTTGTTTTAGCGACATAGTACGTTAATGCTATTTTAATAAACTGACGCCCGAAGACTTGTTTTAGCGACGGAATCAACAATCTCAATTTTTCCAAAAAATAATGTACGATTCATAATCAACGATCTCAATATATCGAGGCAACAAAAAAAGGCACAATTAACCAAGAAAAAATTTGAAAACATAATAAACAAGAACATAAATATTTTTATTATAATAAACTATGGTTCACAAATGGGGTACGAAAGCTTTTCACAAGCGCTCCGTTCAAAGATTACAACTTGAAAATCCCACCACCCAAGGTGTTCGAACACTACAAAGTCCCCGAGTTCGAGGCCATGCTGGCGCACGAAGACGTTCCAACCCTCTGCGAATTCCTTTTTTTGGGATCGGCCGGGCTTCAGCTTGATTTCAACCTGCCATGCCCCCTTGCGGCTATATAATCTTGCACTATCATGAATTGTTGTAAATTGATTGGTAAATGCTTCCGGTATGTCCTACCAAACACAAAATACAAAAAATAGGTTAGTTTTGGTTAAGAAAAACAAAAGATCAAACTTTTAACACACGAAAATACAGAGAAAGAGAAAGAGGGATAGCCTACAAGTTCATGCTCAAATCCCGGCATCATGACTTTGAAAAAGTGTTTGCCTACCAGGTGCAAGTTGCCAATATAATCGTAGGCGTAGGTGGTCTCCGATCCAGAAGCCATCGAGATCGTCGTTGAGGGGAGGACGGTGGTGTCGGCGGAGATGTGGGTGACCGGAGATGTGAGTCGCCGTAGATGGGGTAGCGGCTTTAGGTTAGATGTTCGAGAGAGGGGACGCCGTCCGCTACAATAATATATATACCCCGATCTGATTAAATATTTATAGCAGGAGAGAGTTGACGAAGGGACGCCGTCCGCTACAGATACCAAGGGGACACTGTTGACGCCATACAGATACCAGGGGACAGTTCTCGGGGCTCACGCCCGAGACTTTATAGGCGACCGAGAGGACAGGCCCTGACATGTGTCAGCCTAGAGATCGTCCGCCATACAGTATGGCGGACGCCTTTTTCCTGACACATGTCAGGAACAGAAAGGCGTCCGCGAGACTGTCTCGCGGACATGGGAGGAGGGCAAAAAGGTAAAACTCCCGTCCGCGAGACAGTATGGCGGACGGGTTTCAGTTTTGGAAAAAGGCGCGATCTGGACCGTCCATCTTTCAGGATGGACGGTCAGATCGCGCTAGCAACTTAACTCCATTTGCTAGCGCTATCAATGGATTAGCTCCCTATATATATATATATATATATATATATATATATATATATATATATATATATATATATATATTGTTAGTTCGCTGGTGAATAAATAATACAAATAGATATTGTTGATGAAAATCTTGAGACGGTATCGAGACGGTACCGGTACCGATACGTATCGTTTCGTGAAAAAAAACAGGACGCACTCCGGTACGATATTCATAACTATGATTTGACGATGATAGTATTATGAAGAATTTAAAATAAACGACAATGAGTCTTAATCCCTTCGTTCTATTGATTTATCTTCGTTTAACTCTTTGTGAGTTCCTAAAATACATTTAATACATGTCAACTTTGCTTTTACTCCTTCTTTAATGTACGCTCAAAATTTTACAAGAAGTCAAAGGGAAAAATCTACTAAACAAAGTGAGTATCACTTTGAGAGCCGAGTTTCGAGGGTTTCGAGGGTACGGGAGTAATCTAAATTATTAGTCGCTATAAAGCTCATTTGAATCGATTTGTTCGTTTTAGGAGCTACCTGCAACTCAAAAGAAAACATTGTAATATTGTCAAAATCTAGGTGGGACTTTAAGAATCTTAGCACTTATTAGAAGCTAGTAGTAATACTTAGAGGGTGTTTGGGATTGGTTATGAGATGGTCAAACCTGATTTAATCTAGATCAAATCAAGTATGTGGGTGTTTGGCAAAAGAGATTAAGAGATTTAATTCATTTCCAAAAGTTAAAGACTGATTTAATCCATAATCTTCAAAAGTGAGGATTATGAAATAATTACTTTTTTTCATAATCTGGTTTTACCTTCTAATTTACCGTCCTATTCCCATATTTTTTATAAAAAGATCTCTCATACCCCTTAATTAATTATCTTAGATAGTTTCTAGAGTTTATCTCTTCTCTTATTGCTAAACTTTTTTCCTATAGCTAGATATAATTTTTTTTTTGCTTAAGATAAACTTTATTTTTAATTTGGGGATGTTATCGTACTATAAGTAATAACATGAGATTGTTTGTATTTTTAATTTAAAATAAAAAGTAACAACTTTTGTAGGTGCGTGAAAATAGTTATTTTAATAATTTATTTGGGCATTATAGTTACTTACGAATAAAAGTTATGTTAACGTTGCTTAGATATTAGAAAATTATTTATTGAGTGTCCTCTATGGTCATTTTGTCATAGTGAAACTGATTTAAGTACTTTTTATCCAAACACTTTTTATAGATTTAATCTAGTTTACAATTACTTTTGTCAAACCGCAAATTGATTTTAATTAAATCAGATTATAAAAATTGGTTAAGATTTAAGTTGAAATTATTTTTTTAATCAATCTCAAACGGACTCTTAGTCGGAATTTTATTAACAACATAGATATTCATGTAATCTCAAACAAACCAAGGAAGGACAACATAGATATTCATATTTACATGCATATGCTTCATGTTTTCCCGTCGTTTTCTGTGGCACTGGTGAGTTGTTGACAAATAACAGAGAGTTTCTGGTGGCTACTCAAGCATCAATTGAATCCATGGTCTCTGGTCTTTTCAATTAAGAGAGACACTTTGTTTTGAACTGAATGTCTTGGAAAGTCATTAAAGAACGTGGAAATTAGGATTTCAGAACAATCAACCTTAGATTAAAAAAAACCATGTTCTAAGTTTGACCAAGCATAGTTGGTTCATACAAGCTATCGCCCAAGCGAAATGCGTGCGTAATACTGTTTTAGTTTTTAGTTACTGAAATTTGTGTCTTTCTGAAATTCGATTCTAGTAGTGCTAAAATACAGTCTGAGAAATTTTTTGAAGATTTTACTCTATCTGTCCCAATTTAATTGTTATATTTTGACTTGACATGCACATATATATATATATGTGTGTGTGTGTGTGTGTGGGGGGGGGGAACTGATCCGTTGATAGCGCTAGCAAAATAGAATAAGTTGCTAGCGCGATCTAACCGTCCACGCGCGATTTGTGGACGGTCCATATATTTTTTTTAACGTTTTGTAAAATCCGTCCGCCACATTATGTAGCGGACAGTATTTTTAACAAATATACCCCTGACTCCGCACGCAAAGTCACAAAAAATAAGTAATACAGTTGTCCGCTACATTATGTAGCGGACAAAACACAGCCCAAAGGTTCAGACTTTTGCGTTTACTAGTTCAAGATTCAGACTATTTATGTCTGTGCACACTTCCCGAAACCCATCTCAATCTTCTTCTTCAACTCCAAGGATGGAAAATTGGAAGAGTCATCTTCCCAAGAAGAACCACCGCCCTGTGACTTCTCATTGCGCATTCCGCGAACTAGTAAAGGAGCTCAAGCTATTGACCTTGAGCCGCTTGGAAGTCGGCCTTAGGAACCACCGCCCTGTGACTTTCCATTGCGCATGCTGCATCAATTGGACAAAAACGAGAGAAAAAAACATAGAGAAAGCACAAATATTGGTGACTCCAAAAATGGATTGACACCATCGACTTCCTTCCTCGCCGGTTAACAATGTTTCTTTTATGGGTTCTGGATGTAACCAAAATGAAATTCATAGCATGGATCTTGTTCAGCCGTGAAGAAGAGACGTCGAAGAGCGGCGCTAGCAGCTGGCGGATCTCCGTCTTCTCTGACGAGGGAGCCGGCGGATCTGGTAGAAGGATCAGATCCAGAGGCTCGAAGATCTGGTCAACGTTCTCCCGGTCGACGAGCTCTTCTCTGACGGGAAGCTCATGCCGCTGCACCTCTCCATGATCCGGCCGGCGGAGACGACGATAGCCTCATCTCAGATCAACTCGCCAGACACGCCGAAGTCTCGCCGGAGAACAATAATCTCCGGTTTAGATCCTTACTCAGCTAGAGTCCACTGTACCGGCAGCAGGAAAGTGCAAACGCCACCGGCCGTGGGGTCTCCATCGATAGTCCACGTATGAACTTCGAACGCCTACAAAGGCAGGAAAAATTTAACAACAAAAGAGCATTAATGAGGGAGAGAGAAAGATAGATAAGTGTGACCAATTTGCTGCCTTATTCTGTCCGCTACATAATGTAGCGGACACATTAATGACAAAGAGCATTAATGAGGGAAAGGAGAGAGAAAGAGAAAAAGGCCGAAAAGGTTTGTCCGCTACATAATGTTACGAATGAATTCTTTTTAAAGCTTGAGGGTATTTTTGTCAAAAGATCGTCCGCTACATAATGTAGCGGACGGACTTAAAAATATAAAAAAAAGATCTGGACTGTCCACAGATAGCTCGTGGACGGCCAGATTGCGTTAGCAACTTATCCTATTTTGCTAGCGCTATCAACAAATCAGCTCCATATATATATATATATATATATATATATATATATGGGAGCCGATCCCTATCTACCGGTGGGAAAATACTTATTTCTCCACCAAACCGCTACTCTTTGTAGCGGTTGCAACTATTCCTCACAAAAACCCAACCGCAACGGTTGGAATAAATTGTTGCGGTTGGAATAATTCTCACAAAAACCCAACCACAACACTTTGTTACGGTTGGAATAATTTCCAAAAAACCCAACCATTCTCTCCAAAAGCCAACCGCAACAAAGTGTTGCGGTTCACTCCGGATGGGCCCCCTTCCCAGCCACGTGGTGTCCCCCCTCCCCTCCCCCCGTCCCCCCATCTCCATGCCCAACCGCAACTCTTTGTTGCTGTTGGCATGATTACTTCAATGGGCCAACCGCAATAAAGAGTTGGGGTTCACCCCCCCCCCCCACGTGGTGTCCCCCGTGATGCCCCCTCACCCCATGGCCCCCCTCTCCCCATGGTCCCACCTCCCCCCCTTCCCCATGGCCCCCCTTCCCCCTCCCCGTGATGCCACGTGGTGTCCTTTCCCCCACGTGGTGTCTTTTCCCCGTCCTTTTTCCTGCCCTCCCCCCTCCTTTTTTTTTTCAGAGGTAGCTCAAAGCTTGGCCGCAGAGTCTTCTGCCATTTTTTTTCTTTCACAGCCTTTGACTGCTCACTCATGGATTTTTTTTCTCTGTCTTCTTTCTTCTCTCTCCCTCACTTTTTTCTCTTTATAATCCCTCAACCCCGAACCCTTTCTTCCACTCTCCATCATCTTTACCAACTGTCTTCATACCCCATATCTCACCTGCATAGTCTTCACAACAATACAAACAAAAAAAATTTACGCTAGAAGATCGGTGGATAACCGCTAGAAGATCGGTGAATTTTTCTTTAAATATATCAAGTCAAAACAAGTAAGTATTTTGAATTTTCTTATAATTCAATGTTAATTTCAAAGTTCAAAAATAGTCATTGTAGACTCAAATGGAAGATAATAAAAATACAAATTGAAGGAAACAAAAATCAGATCAATCGGAGATCGGATGAGCTGTATTACATTTATAGATTCCAAAATAGCGATTTTTTAGGGCGTCAAAATTAGGATTTTTCACAAATTTATAAAAAATAGCTAGAGCTAGATTTTGCCAAAGTACGAAAAAGAGACCCTAGTTATTCTTAAAAGATCTATATCAGACAAAAATTTCAGATTTTTCCAAAGACTGGAAAGGGGTTAACTGATACGGGGAACCTTGTAACTTTGCAGTGTAATTTAAAATATCAAGCTAGCGCGATTTCGCGCGAAACTTTTATGAGAACCCTAGGATGTTGGGAAGTTCCATCCCCCAGGAATTCGGGCCATTCCGAAGTCGTTAGCTATTTTTTTGGCCGAACGGGCTTTTAAGCGCTCGATCCGGACACCGGTTCGGAATTTTTAGGCGAAAAGTCCGTAGAATACTTTTTAGATCAAGAATGAATTCGGAAAGCTTAAAATAGCATTTCAAAGCACTTTTGAGATTATTCTGATGCCAGGGGAATTTTGGTAATTTGCCACCCCGAGAGGGGTATTTTGGTAATTTTACGGTGTTAAGTTTTTCAAAGGACTTTTTAGTCCAGAAATGTAAGTAAAACACCTGAAAGGTTGTTTTGAAGCTGGTTTAGGGCGTTAGGGTGATAATGAACCTCCGGGGATATTTCGGTAATTTACCGCTCATCGGGGGTATTTTGGTAATTGAACATTGTAACACAACTGGAGAAAATAATTTTTAATATTATGTGTGTTCCTAGGGTGTAACACTATGTGTGTTTAATGTGAATACGAAACGTAATTGTCGCTAAAGGTAAAAACTTAATTAGACAGTATTTCACGAATTTATAAAAAATATCTAGAGCTAGATTTTGCCAAAGTATGAAAAAGAGACCCTAGTTATTTCTAAAAGATCTATATTAGGAAAAACTTTCAAATTTTTTCAAAGACTGGAAAGGGGTTAATTGATACAACGAACCTTGTAATTTTGCAGTGTAATTTAAAATATCAAGCTAGCGCGATTTCGCAGGAAACTTTTATGAGAACTCTAGGATGTTGGGAAGTTCCATTACCCAGGAATTCAGGCCATTCCGAAGTTGTTAGCTATTATTTTGGCGGAACGGGCTTTTAAGCGCTCGATCCGGACACCGGTTCGGAATTTTTGGGCGAAAAGTCAGTAGAATACTTTTTAGATCAAGAATGAATTTGGGAAGCTTAAAATAGTATTTCAAAGCACTTTTGAGATTGTTCTGATGCCAGGGGCATTTTGGTAATTTGCCACCCCGAGAGGGGTATTTTGGTAATTTTACGGTGTTAAGTTTTTCAAAGGACTTTTTAGTCCAGAAATGTAAGTAAAACACCTGAAAGGTTGTTTTGAAGCTGGTTTGGGGCGTTAGGGTGATAATGAACCCCCGGGGGCATTTCGGTAATTTGCCACTCATCGGGGGTATTTTGGTAATTGAACATTGTAAAATTTTTCGCAACTGGAGGAAAGAGTCTTTATTTTTATTTTATTTAATTCTATGACTTGTTGAGAATGATATACATTTTTATTTTTTAGATTTCAGTATCAATATGGATGCAACTGGAGGAAATACTTTTTGTGAAGATTCTGATCCACCTTACTTGGGTCAAGTTTTTCAAACACTGGACGAAGTTGAAGCATACTATAGAGCATATTCGAAATGATAGGTTTTGGTATTAGAATTAAGACGACTAGAAAACGGGCGAATACAGATCAAATTTGTGGAAGACTATTTGAGTGTCATAGAGGAGCACCGTATGTACCCCCGGTTGTTCGGATCAGTGACGAAGGGCCAACAAGACAAAGAAAACGGGACACATTTCCGGGTACCGGCTGCAAGGCCCATGTGTATGCAGTACACCGGAAAAATGAAAACCATTGGGTTGTGACGGGAGTGGAGTTGAGCCATAATCATCAGTTGATGACCCCTAGTAAGATTGGTCAAATTCATCAACACCGAGAAATAAGCGCGGCACACAGACAACTGATATTTACAATGGCCGAGGCTAAAATTCCACCTTCTAGAATGATGAGGGTTTTCTCAAGCCAGGCTGGGGGGATTGACAAGTTGAGTTTCAACGAAGTAGACCTTCGAAATGAACTTCGTGCTCAGAGGAGAGAGTCTTTCGGTAAGAGTGATTCTCAAGCTACATTTGATATCTTTAGGCACCTTCAGAGTGAGAATTCTGGCTTTTTCTATAGTCTCCAACTGGATGATGAGAACCGCATTAGTACTATATTTTGGGTTGATGCCCGTTCTAGAGCTGCTTACCAAAATTTTGGGAATGTTGTGACGTTTGACACCACATACCGCACAAATAAGTACTCTATGCCTTTTGCTCCGTTCACCGGGGTGAACCACCACTATCAGTCAATCTTGTTTGGCTTTGCCCTGCTTAGGGATGAGACGGAGGAGTCATTTACGTGGTTATTTGAAACGTGGCTTAAAGCAATGTATCATATTCCTCCAAAGACCATCATCATCGACCAAGATCTGGCAATGAAAAATGCAATCGCTAAGGTCCTTCCAGATACTCACCATGGCCTGTGCACATGGCACATAAGCAACAAATATCCCGAACGGCTTCACAATGTATATGCAAACCATCCGACATTCAAGACTGACTTTAATACATGTGTGAAGAAATCGTTGACGGTAGACGTGTTCGAGGAGAGGTGGGCCAAGTTAATGGATGACTACTATTTGCATAATCATGAATGGTTACAATCGTTGTATGAGATCAAGACACAGTGGGTCGGTGCCTACACCAAGAAGTTTTTTGCAGCCGGAATGACTACAACCTCGAGAAGCGAAGGTATGAATGCATTCTTTGATGGGTACGTAGGCCATTCTTCAAGTATAACAGAGTTCGTACTAGAGATGCAGAAAGCCCTTGACAAGCAATTTTTCCTTATGAGAGAAGCCGACGCGACTACAGTTTACAGAGAAAGAGCCATAGTAGTTTTTTCACCTTTGGAGGCTCATGCGGCTCAAGTCTATACGAAAGAAATGTTTAGACAGTTTCAAGAGGAACTACTAAAGTCGAATCAATATAGCATGACAAAGTTGCACGAGTATTCCACCAGAGATCTTAAGGTTTATGCTTTGAATTTCAGTCTTGTACCTCTCAATGGACCTCTTGAGATTGTCAGGAGCCTGCGCGACAAACCAGTCAAACCCCTCCAGTTGCTTGAACACCTCAGTGCCTTGATCAACCTAAAAAACATGCATACAAAATATGGCTAATCATTTCAGGCATGGTAGATAAGGTGCGCAAATAAAAATTGAAACAACACTAGCATGACTTACAATGTTCAATGCCCAGAACTGGTCATAGATCTCACGTGGCGCATACGATGTCTTCCTCGCCTGGGAAGGGCGATTCACCCTCGTGCGCGTCACCTTGAGAAACCATTGCAGGTACTCCTCAATGCTTGTGCTGTCAGCCTTCAGCGATACAAGGCTATCATATGTTTCTTGCCAAGTATTCCACTGTTGCACCTCGTCGCTCAACAAATTCAAGGCATCAGGCACCTCGAAGTTTAGCCTTCGACCACTCCTGTATGGCCGCATGTCTACAGCTGGTTTTGGTATCCCTTGTAGACAGCCAGCTTGCCTCATAGCTCGATCGGGCATCTGAAACTCACATATTTCGAAGTGAATAAGCGGCACCCGAACCAAACCTGCCAGCACGTACGACACCGGAAGTTGCCAACACCACTCATCCAACCGATGCATCACCTTGCTATATGGCTGCCACGTCACCTGGGATGCATTGAGTATCTCTAGTTTCCCCCGATAGAACTTTAGATGGTGGTGCGGGTCTACCCGTCTCCTCCGGTTGGTCGTAGGCCCCCAGGCCCACACCCTAGGCCACGTTTCATCGGAATATTTCTGCGGTTGTGGACGACCCGTGGGTAGCCTCTCGTAAGACCAAACCTGTGAATGCAAACATTATCTGGAATTAGCATATTAATGCACGAATATATTGACATGTCAACCAAGAAAATAAATGCTCAAACCTGTAATAGAGTGAGGCAGGCGGCAATGGACTTGGCACCCCCTTTCTCGTAGCTTTGTGCAGTGCTCGATATAGGTGCGCAAGGACAGCTGAACCCCACGAATACGAGTATACCTCCTCAAGATCCTCCAAGAACACCATATACTTCGGATGCACCGTGTTTTTCGAATGCGTCGTAAGTAATATGGCTCCAATAATATACAGAATGAATGCTTTCGTATACGTCACAAAATCGTGAGGAGTGTATTCATCCTGTAGCACGCCATACTGCTCTCTCAGCCATTTAAGCTTGATGTCGTTTGTTGTAAGAGCTTCCCTCGGAATTACCGGGAAATACTGCCTAGCCATCTTCGCTATGGATGCAGACGTTTTGCTCGAAGTAATGGGTTTGCCGTGACATGGGATTCCAAGTATAAATCCGAAGTCCTCTAATGTAATAGTCATTTCACCAAACCGGAAGTGAAATGAGTTCGTCTCGCTCCTCCATCGTTCAACTAGAGCGGATATAAGGCAATCGTCGTGTCGAGACCAAATCCTGGGATCGGTGAACATAGATAAATTTTGACGGTGTAATAGTTGTATTTGTTCCTCGTTTAGTACCCACTCTTCATGGTGACTTGTGCTTTGAATTGTTTCCAAAACACCCCTATCGACACCGTCAAATATGTGCCTCGCGACGTGGTCATCGTCATCGTATAGGATTGATGTATCATGAGGTCTGGCGTTGAAATCCATATATCTAAGAACAAAATATAATCGTAAACCAACTTAGCATCCATAATATTTACATTCCAAAACTATAAATGGATCTTTAACCTAGCTTACCAACGCATTAGTAATAGTCATTATCTCATTATTTCAATGTATTAAAACAATTCCTCACTTCTCACCACTCTGAACGCTTAATTACGCCAGTTCCCTAAAATTTAGCACCAACAGGGTTATTTAGCAATATACCCCCTAATGGCCGCTACAGCCCCAACACCTCAAAATCGCTTTAAAACCACTTTTTAAATGTATTACATCAATTATATACCAAATATTTCCTTTATCAAATTTTAAAGGGGATGAGTTACCAAAACACCCCCAACTTATGCAAAATACCCCCTGCAGCCATCGACCCAACAAACATCTCAGAACAACTTTAAAATAACTTTTTGAGTGTCTTACACCCCTACTCTTTCCTCCAGTTGTGTTACAATGTTCAATTACCAAAATACCCCCGATGAGCGGCAAATTACCGAAATGCCCCCGGGAGTTCATTATCACCCTAACGCCCCAAATTAGCTTCAAAACAACCTTTCAGGTGTTTTACTTACATTTCTGGACTAAAAAGTCCTTTGAAAAACTTAACACCGTAAAATTACCAAAATACCCCTCTCGGGGTGGCAAATTATCAAAATGCCCCTGACATCAGAACAATCTCAAAAGTGCTTTGAAATGCTATTTTAAGCATTCCGAATTCATTCTTGATCTAAAAAGTATTCTACGGACTTTTCGCCCAAAAATTTCGAAACAGTGTCCGGATCAAGCGCTTAAAGGTCGTTCAGCCAAACTAATAGCTAACGACTTCAGAATGGCCCGAATTCCTGGGGTATGGAACTTCCCAACATCCTAGGGTTCTCATAAAAGTTTCGCACGAAATCGCGCTAGCTTGATATTTTAAATTATACTGCAAAATTACAAGGTTCCCCGTATCAGTTAACCTATTTTCAGTCTTTGGAAAAGTCTGAAAGTTTTCTCTGATATAGATCTTTTAAAAATAACTAGGGTCTCTTTTTCGTACTTTGGCAAAATCTAGCTCTAGCTATTTTTTATAAATTCGTGAAAAATCCTAATTTTGACGCCCTAAAAAATCGCCATTTTGGAATCTATAAATGTAATACCGCTCATCCGATCTCCGATTGATCTAATTTTTGTTTCCTTCAATTTGTATTTTCGTTATCTTCGATTTGAGTCTACAATGACTATTTTTGAACTTTAAAATTAACATTGAATTATAAAAAAATTCAAAATACTTACTTGTTTTGACTTGATATATTCAAAGAAAAATCCATCGATCTTCTAGCGTAAAATTTTTTTGTTTATATTGTTGTGGAGATTATGTAGGTGAGATATGGAGTATGAAGACAGTTGGTAAAGATGATGGAGAGTGGAAGAAAGGGTTCGGGGAGGAAGGATTATAAAGAGAAAAAAGTGAGGGAGAGAGAAAAAAGAAGACGGAGAAAAAAATCCGTGAGTGAGCAGTCAAAGCTGTGAAAGAAAAAAAAATGGCAGAAGACTCTATGGCCAAGCTTTGAGCTGCCTCTGGAAAAAAAAAAGGAGGGGGGGAAGGACACCACGTGGTGGGCATCACGGGGGAAAGGACACCACGTGGCATCACGGGGAGGGGGAAGAGGGGCATCACGGGGGGGGGGGGGGGGGGGAAGAGGGGCCATCACGGGGGGGGATCGCAACAAAGAGTTATGGTTGGGCATGGAGGGGGGTCATGAGGGAGGGGGGACTGGACCACGTGGCGGGGGAAGGGGGGACACCACGTAGCGGGGGGAAGGGGGGGCCAACCGTAACTCTTTGTTGCGGTTGGGCATGGGGGGGACCACGGGAGGGGGAGGGGGAAAGGACAAGTGAGGCCATGAGGGAAAGGGGGAAAGGACAAGTGTGGGAGGGGGGCGCAACCGCAACAAAGAGTTGCGGTTGGCTTTTGAAACTCATGATGCCAACCGCAACGTTGCGGTTGGGCTTTTTGGCTCAATTATTCCAACTGCAACACTTTGTTGCTGTTGGGTTATTTAAGGAATAGGTTCAACCGCTACAAAGAGTAGCGGTTTGTTGGAGAAATAAGTATTTATCCACCGGTCGATAGGGATCGGCTCCCTATATATATAATTTAAACAAGACAAGACAACTTTTCTTTGTTAGTAAGCTCATAAATAATGAAGTAACAAAAATTCACGTGTACCATTACTTCCTTTACCAAGAGTAAAAAAAAAGGATATTTATCTCGAGGTCTCTTTGATAATGCGATGGTATTCTTACCGACTAAATGGAGTACTATACTTTGTACAAAATATCCCGCTTGAACCACACATAAAGAAGCACTTTTCAACTAGTTAGGTTGAGGCACGAATTATGTCGTTCTTTTTAAGACGGTTCGCGCCCCTACAGTATATAATCAATGCAATAGGTCTCGGCACACCGCCTTCAGGATACAACAGCTCAGCTTTTCTACACTTGTTATAACTTCTCTTAGCTTGCACAACTAGAGAAGCGGAAACTTCACACAACACCCTTCTTGCCCAAAAAATTTGCATACTGCTATCATTGTTTTAAGATAACAAAATACTATGCACATGTCATCCACATTTTATCTCAGCAATGCAGATTGCAGGGTGTGCATGAGAGATGACACCCAAACATTCACTGAAATATGCAAGCTGACCAAAAAAAATTCTTGTTCTAAGAATAGCTAGACATATGCTTGGACCCAAGCCTTGTGCATAGGAGTTGGAAAAATGCAAGAGGTTGGCTACTGAGAGTCGTCTCTTTTTTAGGCTCTTTGGTGGTCACAATATATAGTAAGAGCTATTATTATGACAATGAAAGACCGTATCATGGGACTCTTACAGTCAAAGGAGTAAAAGACATACTTAACAGAGTTTTAGAGTCTGTTTAAAACCATGGATTTTATGGGATTTGGAATTGAAAATAGAATTTTAGCTGTTTGGAATCCTTAAAAATGGATTTAGAATTAGATTTTATGGGATTTCATTAGATTTGGTTTAACATGCTGAAATCCCACCAAAAGAGGTTGGATTTGGTGGGATTTCTTTATGAGAAGTTATCAAAAACACAAACTTCCTAATCTACCCTTGAAAAACTACCGTTAAAATGACTCTTCTCTTTCAACTTGAGAAACCTCTAGGCAGATACTACATACGAGCTTCCACAAGTATGTCTTCTCTTTCTTTTCCTTATTCAATTAGATATACCCATTCTCTTTATTTTAAGTTTTCAATAAATGGGTAATAATATGCTTGCCAAATGAACTGTTTCTGATCTCCCTCGGAGAGATTGATTATGTTTTCCCTCTCACCTTTTTTTTGTCGACCGAATATATGGCATATGTAGCAGCTGTAATTGCAGTTGATTGGATGAACTGCATCGCGGTCGTCTTCGTTTAATCAAGAGAATCCTTTGTTGTTAGCAAGGGTTTCATTGTAATTATGGCGGCAATCTTGTTGACAAGGTTGGTAATGGGGCGGGTTTTGGATGACTAGAGGTTAGGGTGGGATGCCGGTGTAAGCACCACATCAATTTGTTACAGTGGGGGTGATCGCCAATCTTGCCGAGGCTAATGCTGGGGCTGCACTAGCGCTTAGGGGCTAGGCTTGGGTTGAGGTTGTGTGGTGGATGACTAGAGGCTAAGGTGGGATGTCGTTGGAAGCACCACGGCGATTTGTTGCGGTAGGGGTGATCTCCGATCTCGCCGAGGTGAACGCTGCGGCGACGGCACTGACGCTTGGGGGCTAGGCTTGGGGCGAGGCTGTGTGGTTGATGACTGGAGGCTAGGGTGGAATGCCGCTGGAAAGGTTGTTTTTTTTGGATGACTAGAGGCTAGGGTAGGATGCCGGTGGAAGCACCACGGCGATTTGTGGCAGTGGGGATGATCGCCGATCTCACCAAGGCGAACGCTGGGGTGGCGCTGGCGCTTGGGGACTAGGCGTGGGGCGATGTTGTTGGTGATGGTGGTGGTTGGAGGAGGTGGTGGTGCAGTGGTGGTGGCGGTGACTGGGGGTTTTGGTGGCTGTGACTCCACCATTGGTATAGTCTGATTTAAATTAACAGTAGTAGAATAATGGGGTAAAGAGGAAGTTGGGGGGGGGGGGGGGAGAGAATATAGTTGTAATAAAGTACATATAAGGTTAGATTCTATTCTGGTTCAGGTGAGTTCATGTCAACTTTAGTTCCCCACTTCTTCCTTTGAAAATCAGTTTGTACGGAAATTTTTTTTTGGTTATAATTGTATCTTCTTCTTGTGATTGTAATAAGGACAAAAATATGAGACAGACTTGCATATATACTATCATCTTCTATTACAAGTTTAAAAGAAATGTCCACCATAAGTTTTGTGTTTCTAATTTAAATATTGTATTATTAAATAGATAACATGGATGATTTGGAAGGATTTATACAAATGGCAGTAGCAGGATCATTTCTTGTGTGGAATCTTTAGTTATTTTGTTGTGTAATCATCCACAACTCAACTGTATTAATCGGCGGATTGTTAAAGTTACTCTCGAGAGAGAGGTTGCAAGACGAAGGTTAATGTATCAAATAAATTTCAATGAGAATACACGTGATATAAAACGTATGGGCCCAGATGTATTTGGTATAATAGTGCAGATACTTTGAGGAACCGAACGACTAACCAATAATGCATATAGTTGTGTGGAGGAACAAGTTGCCAAGTCCCTCTACATTCTTGCACACAATGAAAGTAATCGGTCAATTGAATTTTTTTTCATCGGTTAACGGAAACAACTACTCATCATTTTCACAAGTTTTTTAGGGCAATTATATCACTTGAAGATAAGTTTTTCTTCCAACCGGATGAAACTCAATTCCCTCCAAAAATTCAGTATAACAGTAGATTCTCTCCTTATTTTAAGGTAAGTGTTTGTAATGGTTGTCTTTTTGTTAGATATATAGGTTCTTGAAAAGCAAAAGTAAATAATTCATTTTTTTAGGATTGTGTTGGGCCATAGATGGAACACATTTTCGTGTAAAAGTTTTTAAGGATGAAGTGTCAAGGTATAGAAGGAGAAAAGACTTTTCAACGCAGAATGTATTGGCAGCGTGCACTTTTAATCTAAAATTCATGTGTGTGTTATCTAGATGGGAAGGCACTTTTGACCAAAATGAAAATAATAATTTATATTAAAATACAAATATCAACAATATATATATATATATATATATATATATATATAGAAAAACACAAAGCAATTTTTTTTTAAAGATAATAAAAAAAATTGATCAATTAAAGTAGGATGGAGGGAGTATGCATTTAAGTAAGTAACCACTTGGATGGGATTGGAGGGACAGTTTTATTCAAACCACGAGTTCCTTTTTGATGAAGTTTCTCAAATATTTTAATTGAAAACGCGCGCAGTCACACTTACCGTCAGTTCTTTAATGAAATCTAATTAAGTCTCACAAAGAATCAATGTTCATTTGAAAGAATGAGCGTGATGTTTGGCATGTTCTTTCTTTCTTCGTGTTAAAAACTCGAAGGAAGGGGAGACTGGACCGAGTCCTTCCCCTTTAGTCTTCGTTTGGCATGTTCTTTCTTTCTCCTTTGATTCTTGCATGGACTCGGCTTTTTCGGTCTTCGTGCTAAACTTTCTCAGTCTTCGTTTCGGAGGCCACTTGACAACAACTACACGACTCGCTGAATCCCTCAAGAAAGCCTAGTCTACCATTTGTATCTCCTCTCTCTCTCGCTCTAAGCACATAGTTTTCACACACACAAAGACCCCCCCAAGTACACGACTGTAGCTGGTATGACCTGTAGATGGCAATTTGGAGCTTCTTAGAACAAACCCAAGTGGTGAAGCTTTTCATTACGAAATTCCTTTTGTGACATATGGGCATACGGCATACATGGTACATGGTAGTCTAAACTTACGGCTACGGCTTGTTCTTCTACTTCTGTTTCACTTGCTGGACGATTTCGTCTCATCTAAGGTTAATGCCAAGTACTGTAGACATTCAATGTAAGACAGGTGGCAGCTCGATCTCTAACATTCAATGTTGTGGTGAGAATTTTGGAAAGGCCAGGGGTCGCTCTCCCGGTGAACCCTGATGATTTCAGTGCATGAACTTACTTACGCACGTAGAATGACTCATGCCAAACGCCTTTAATTTGAACGTTGCCTGTCCCCCCAATTTTATTTTTTTTCCTTTTCTTCATGGTTAGCCTCTCTTAACTATTGAAATAGGCTGAGACATTACATGCCTGCATGAGTTTTATTTGTGCGTTGATCACTGCCGCTCGGACCAGCTTTTGCACTTAGGTATTTGTTCTTCTCCACTGGATGTGACCAGGATTTTTTTTGTTATAATTTGAGGTTTATATGGGTTTTTTTTTTTTGCAAACTGTGTGAAACTGTAGTATTATAAGAGTCATAATGCTGAAACATACAAAGGGTTCAAAAGCTAACATGTACAAGTTGTGGTTATTATTTTAGGCCAGAGTTTGTGTTAGAATAAGGTTTTTCTTGAACATCTAGTCTAGCGAGTAAAAGCCATGTGTCAGCGCCTCGTCGATACACTGTACATATGCGATTCCATGTCCATGCCCACTTTTTGTTACTAGAACAGGATAACATGGGACATATGTAAAGGTTTTTCGTATTCCAAGCCATGTTAGAATTCATTTTTTGACCGGTGAACTTCCTTATTTTGTGATCAAGAATTACTATTTGCAATATCATACAAAATTCAAAAGCTAACATGTGCATATTTTGGTTTTATTTTGGCCAAAAGTTTTGCTAGAAGAGTTTTCCTAATCATCTAGCATGTAAAAGCCCTGTGTCATCCTAACAATCAACCAATAAATAAAAAAAATTATGCTCAAGATTTGACCAAAACTGGTTAATACAAGCTACTATCCTCGCGCAATGTGTGCAATATTGTTTAAGTTTTTATTAAGTAAAATTTGTGTCCTTCCGAAATTTGTTTCTTGTAGTGCTAAAATAGTTAGTAAAAGCTAAAGGCACGTAAAAGGCTAAAAAAATAGAGTAAAGAAATACTTAGTCGAGAAAAATCTTGAAGATACTAATATTTGTTCATTCATTTAAGTAATTAACTACTTTTGTGGGATCGGTGAGGCAATTTTTATTCAAACCGCGATTTCTTCATATATAAATCAATTTTACTATCTTATATTAAAAACGTTATAAGAAATCACACTTTCATGATCTAAATCTGTGGTTTCCAACCATACATTGATAACACTTGTCATCTATATCGTTGGTACGGTTTCTTCAACTAAATCTAATTATTTTTCTCGAAAAATGAAAATTCTTTTTGAAGGAGTGAGCGTGGTTGGTGAGTTATTTCTTTATCCATTAATGTTGAAAACTGAAGGACGTGCGGAAGACTGGACCAAACTCTCCTTAGTCCTTTCCCTCCGGTCCAAATGTGCCCTTTTTCTTTGATTTCTTGCGTGGACTTAGCTTGTTCGGTCTTCTTTGCTAACCTTCCTTAGTCTTGGTTTCCTTCTTCTCAGACATTTGTGTGCTGTTTATGTGCTAATAATAACTTGTCATAGGCCCTTGGTCACATGCGTGTATCTCTTTATTCTTTATGTGCTTATCGCAAAAGCCCTTGTTCACGAGAAAATATTCAATCTAACACCACGTCATCAGTTTACGTGGTATTAGACTACCACTAAAAATTTACAAAGTAAGCAACATGATCATTAAGTGGGGCAAGTATCTAAATTGATAGCAAACCTTAACCATGGTCAACCTTGTGAAATTCAAACTTTCACCAAATATTTGAAGATCCCGCCCATCATTTTCAACCTAAAATATATTCATTTCTCATCGTTCTCATTGCCCTCCCCTCTCTCTTTTCTATTTCATTTTCACGAGACCCACCATTGCTGCCATCGCCGATTTATTCTCACCGGAACCACCATCGCCACTTATCCAATAAGAATGGGCAGCTTCAATCCTGGAACATCTTCTCCTGTCACAAACCCACCTCCATTTATCTTTCTCTTTCGTATCTCCTTTGACTTTTCTTTCATTTCTCAACTACAAACCAACATGTGAACATAGATGAACACATAGTTAATGTATTTATGAAAGTTAATATGTAAATCTTGAATACTTTGTTCGTTAATGCCAATATAAGAGTAGATTTAATATACAAACCTTGGATGATTGTAAAGCTCTTGAATAAATAACGTTTTCAGAATTCAAAAGAAAATTTACAAATCACTGAATGCAATCACTGTCAATTTTTATTTGATTTCCACAATCTCGACAATTATTTGCTTAAGATTTTATGTCCAACATGAATGCAAGAAGTGGTTATCAAATTCAAGTAAACTCAAATAGTTGGAATGCAGAAAGAAGAGGCAAAAAATAAGCTATAAAGAATAATTGAATGTACTCACGTAAAAATTACACAAATGTTTGGACAAAAGAAAACCAATATACATGGGGTCCTAAATATCATGAAGAGTTACTGAACTATGGGCATCTAATACTACTAATACTAATAATATCATAAAAATGCCTCCGTCCCCCAAGACCTTGTCCTGACCGTTGAAAAGCAGGAAATGAGACTGGAGAGAATGTGATGCAGCACTGAAATTGGAGTGGAGGATAAAAAATGTAGAATCATCACCCTCAGGCCATTTTGTTCCCCCTTACAAGGAATTCAGGGACCGCAAACCGTTTCCTTCTTCCTCACAAGAAATTGACGTGCCCACGGGGATGTCTCGATCTGCTCCAATCTCTATACAAAGCAAGAAGACGAGAATTACCGTAGCTATGGTAGATTGACGTTAGCAAAGTGGTGGTGTTGAAGTGGTGATCCGGATCTGCTTGTGTGTTTTAGGGTCGGAACTGTGGCTTTTGTATTTTGCATTTGTTTTATGTTCTGTACTTTTATTATGGTAACCTTTGAACCATGGTTAAGGTTAATATCCAGTTGGATACTTGCCCCACTGACTGATCATCTTGCTTAGTTGGCAAATTTTAGTGGTAGTCTAACACCACGTAAGCTGATGACGTGGTGTTAGACAATCACTGAATATTTTCTCCTTGTTCACGTGTAATTCTTTTTCTTTATGTGCTAATCGCAAAAGCAGAATAGTATTCCCTCCTTATCTAGTTTATCCGAGACCTAGTTTATCAATTGAATCTCTCTCTCTCTCTCTCTCTCTCTCTCTCTCTCTCTCTCATCACATGTTTCACAAGCGTGCACACACAATCCAAGTACATAAATGTAGTTGGTATGACTTGTACATGGCATTTTGGAGTTTCTTTGTAACAACCCAAGTGGTGAAGATTTTCATTATTAAGTGCCGTTTGTGACATATGGGCATACGGCTTACATCTTACATGGTAGTCTAAGGTCCTGTTTGAAAATCATTTGGTTTTCAGTTTTTTCTTCAATTTTGTAAAATGAAAAAAAAATCGCGTTTGGCGCACAGTTTTTCGGTTTCTTTTTCCCTTCAATTTTGAAAATCAGTTTTTAAAACATGACTGTTTTTTTAAACTCCCATTTTGGAGTTTTGGATTTTCAGTTTCGGTTTTTATTTTAAGGCCACCACCACCCCACCCCCACCATCGTCTGCCACCACCGCCTGCCACTGTCGCCGATCGGCCGCCACTGTCGCCGATCGGCCACCACTGTCGCCGGCTGTCGGTCACCGCCACAGGTCAGCCATCACCAGCCACCTCGTCTCCCACCGCCACAGCAACCACAACCAAAGAAAAAACTCAAAATAAAAATTAGATAATCAAACACCCAAAAGAAAAAACTCAAAATAAAAACTAAGTAATTAAACATTCATTTGTTTTTGTAAAAAATAAAAACTAAACTGGTTTTTATTTTTGTTTTTTTTTAAAACAGAAAACCAAAACTGGAAGTGATTTAAAACAGACCCTTAAATTTACTAGTTGTTCAATTGTTTTTCACCTGTTGGACTATTTCGTCTTATCTAAGGTTGATGCCAAGGAAAGTGAGTTTGCAATCGACATGGAGGTGCCACAAGGAACGCAGTCCGAGTCAGATGCCCAGTATGTAGATGTGGGACACAGCAAGGACGGAATAAGGGCAGAGACCAAGGACTTCCTAGAAAAAGCCTGAGGATGGCAGTGCTGAGAGGGCGATGGCGCGGGGTGAATACACAATGACAGTCACAGTCCCGATCCTTAGGTATATGGTTGAGGTCATGTATGTTTCTCTCTCTAGAATTCTAGAGTGAGAAAGTGAGTGTGAGAATGAAAGTCTGAAAATGTGAAGTCCTCCAAATGAATTCTCAAGACCCCTATTTATGGAGGTTGGGATGATGAAGTCATCAAACGACATGTGGTGCTCCCCGGGAGTGACACGTCACCAAAGGAGTCCACAGGTGCAGGTGTTCCATGGACTGTCGAATCGCATATTCACCCTACCTGCCCTGGCAACATCACTATGTCTGTCTGGAAAGACTAGCCCACACAGCGCCGGTGTGGCCAGAGAGCCCCCTTGATCTAGCCACCAGTCCAAGGCCCATGAAGAGTCCCATAGGGCGTCGAGAGACGCTAAAAACATGGCACTGGTGGGGAAGACCCGATGCCCAACTGCTAGGCGGCCTAGGCGCGATGCCCTCTAGAGACCTGTTACTGTCTCGAAGTGACTCGGGGGTTCATAGTCCTTAGGGGTGCCGATAAAAGCCCCCATTGCCAGAGCACGTAGGCTAGTCATGCAGACACCCTGACATGATAGTGTCCCAGAAGAGTGGCTAATCCTCGCGGGTGAGTCCTTGTGCCGGAGCACTAGGAGTCGCCTACCTGACGGGCAAGGTAGCTAATCCCGGAGGAACCGTCTACCTGGTGGAAGTGGAGTCTTTATATCAGAGCACTTAGAGCTCCCTTGCAGAGATAGTATCCCGAAGGAGTCGCCTATCCCCGTGGGGTGCTGTGAACTCTGGGAAATGGGTCGAAGCATGTTCCACGACCAAGGTAAGGTGTGCATGGTATGGTGAAAGAATGGACCAATGCGGGGGCGTGGTAATGTAACAAAGAGCCTGGGGGACGCGATTGTATCAGCGGCGCGGCTCATGAGCATGGCGGAGTGTGTGCGGTACCGGCAGCACAATAGTGTGACAGAGAGCCAAGAGGCAAGACTCTATCAGCAGCGCGGCGCATGGGCGGCACGGATGCAGTGTCGGCTGCATGATAATGTGACATAGTGTCGGGGGCGTGACTGTATAACCGTGCGGCGCATGGGCGCGACGAAGTATGTGTGCAATGCTGGGGCACATGACATGGAAACGACGCACGAGCTCGGCGATAGGTGTCACGGAGTCAGACGTCGTGCCGGGGGCACGTGACTCATGAACGGCGCACGGGCACAGCAACGTCTTTCGCTAAAGTGGGCATCGTGCCTGGGGCACGTCACCCATGCACGGCCATGGGCACGGTGACGTTTGTTACGGAAGTAGGCATCATGCCATGGGCACGTAACGCATGAGCGCAACGATGGTCGTCGCGAAGATGGCACGGGGGCGAGGGCGACGATTATTGTCTTAAGAGAGTGATGGTGGTTCAAGGGGGAGGCCAAGGCCGACCCTTGGGAGAAGGCCGAGGCCAACCCCCCACGAGGAAGGCTAAGGCCGACCACCCTTGGCGAAGGCCAAGGCCGACCACCCTTGGCGAAGGCCAAGGCAAGCCGACATTGCTCACTTTGAAATTTTATGAAAAAGAGAGTGGTGTGCACGTTAACTTGAGCGTGCGTGTTGATTGGATCGGCTTGGGAGCGTTGAACATTGACCGTTGAAAAATTGACGTGTCGTGTGAGAGGGACCCAAGCGCGGTCCAAAAGTATGTAGCCAGGATGGGATAACAACAAAGGTTAATGCCAAGTATAGACATTTAAAGCAAAACAGGAGGCAGCTCTAGTAAATTCAATGTTGTGGTGAGAACTTTGGAAAGGGGTCGCTCTCCTGGTGAACCCTGATGATTTCAGTGTACGAACACTTAGAGGCAAGTTTGGGAGTTACCACTACCTTCTAAGCTAATTTTTCTCATTTGGCAACTCTTGTGGGATCGGCTTCCTCTTTACCGCAATCTATATCATCTCACAATCTCAAACTCGGATCGCTGCCCTATATGCCTCAGCCAAACCGAATCCGTTGATCACTTATTCTTTGATTGCCCAGCGGTGAGACCAATCTGGTTTGGAGGAGTAGCAGGTCTTCATAACAGAAATGTTGGAAGATCATTTACCGAATGGCTGATAGCTTGGATTCAAACAAAGCGGGCCGACCATCTCTACGGGACAAAACCATTCAAATCATCTCCACCATCTGGTGCATATGGATTCATAGAAATAATCTCATTTTCTGACATATCCCTTTCTAGCCGTCTTTTGTTATTGAAAACATCAGAACACTCTCGCAAAATATCAGTGGAGCTTTCGATAAACAGAAGATCATAAAGAATACGTCTAATATCCCCATACAGTCAAATTTAGATCTATCGGGTCCGAGGTTGTCTATTCCCACTCACTGCGAGTGCGAGGTGTTGAGACCCATCCAGATGATTATTGATATATGTTTCAATAAAAGCATTTTTAAAGCAGGATTAGGGATACGCTGCCAAACTGAGAATGGGTTTCGGTGTAGATCCACGGCGATATCTTTTCATGCTTCTGATGATTTATCTGCTTTATCAAAATGATTACTAACAGCTTGTTATTGGGCTAAAAACGAATAATTTATTGCATATAACATTACTAACAAATTCCAATTCTCTGCTTGAACAGCTTTCGGACACGGCAGATATCCCTAATACCACCGCCCCGATTACGTATGACTTTTGTTACTTATTATCATATTTCCACCAGTTTAGTTTTGACAAAGCCACGAAGTCTCAGCTCAAGGAATCTAGATCATTAGCTACTTTTGCCTGCCATGCATGTATCGATGTCTTCCAGGACTGGGTGCATGACTTTTTGCCACAACAAGATCTTTAATTCATCTGCTTTGTGCGCATGTTTGTATTTTGGTTTGTCTTAACTCTTGTAATATAGACTCGGTGGAGTCTAGTGTGTTAAACTTTTCCACGGCTTCTGTAATCACCTCTGGGTGAAAGACATTTATGTTTATCTATGCTATTCTGCCTTTCTACAAAACAAAAAAAGCCATGAGTCGGCCCAATTAGAGATTCGTCAGTACACTGCACGTGTGAGCCCACGTCCATGCCCACTTTGTGTTACTAGAACAGAGTA
Organism: Escallonia herrerae; assembly: GCA_033070095.1. NCBI lineage: Eukaryota > Viridiplantae > Streptophyta > Magnoliopsida > Escalloniales > Escalloniaceae > Escallonia > Escallonia herrerae. The sequence continues at coordinate 6,261 of JAVXUP010004364.1, read as the reverse complement.
GCCTATCACTTAGACACTTAAACAGATATAAGGTATTTACTCTTCCAAACAATGTTGGAATCCATATTTTTTACCATTGACGTTCCTTACTTTGTGATCAGGAATTGTTAATTGAGGTTCATATGGGTTATTTTCTTGCACTTTGTTGTCGTTTATACAAAGTTCAAAAGCTAAAGTGTGCGTATTTTGGTTTTTATTTTGGCCAAATTTTGTGTTAGAAGATTTTTCTTGATTGTTACCGCACCAAGATTAATACTAGGGGAACTCTGCATGGCATTTGGAACTTGAGGTAAGGTATTCAATGTAGAACAAACGATCAAATTCTCAAGGATGTCAGCAAAAGAAAAGACAAGAAAATCTAAACCGATGGCAATCCCTTCCCAATCCCTTTGCATTGAAGGTTTTGCAAGAGAAGAATTGAATTCATGGAGCATGTGGTCAATAATTATATTATATAGAGATCGGATTCTTTTAACGAACCAACGAGCAATACGTATCCCTTCGCGTTGAAGGTTTTGCAAGAGAAGAATTAAATTCATGGAGCATGTGGCCAATTATTATATTATCTAGAGATCGAATCTCTTAAGGAACCAACGAGCAATACGTATCTATCCCACTGGAATTGATATATGAACGCCGCTTCAAGCATTTGAACCTTACTTTTGCCGTTAAAGTGACAATATAGCAACACCTGTAAGGCCTTTAACGACAAAAGTGAAGCGCGAATGGTGAAAGATAAAGTTGAAATATCACTTTCCATAATTAATGACAGCTAGAATTGGAAGAAGAACAAGGAATGAAATAGTCAAGGCTTTGCTGTGCATGGTTTACCTCGTCACACGTTCACCGGTGGGAACTGGGTTTACGCCTAGCCATAGATAGTGAACGAATAGAAAGACAATTGCACTGCTCTAAGTCATCAACAAGTCTCAACAACATAGAACCAACATAGTCTACAAACAATACATTTGGCACCAGGGGAAAATGTAATAACCAAGACTGGACATGCCGAACTACGGGGTCACCAATTTTAGTCACGAACACGTAGCAAGGAAGCTTCGTAAACCTTTACTTATAGATGCATTCTCTGTAAATAGACTTGGATGAAAGTGGAACTATCTGCTTGTTGGCTACTATTTAACGGAGATCGTGGAAGAATCGCAACAATAAGAGCCATGGAACATGGAATCAGTAAACCTCGCGGAAAATCTTTGTATTTGCATCAGAGAGCAGTTGATATTCAGTTCCTAATCATATTCCAGTTAAATTGCTCAATATTGAAAAAAATATCTTACAAATTGTTGAAGGCAATTTCACCCTCCAGGTTGATATTTAAGACGCAGTTTAGAAAATATACACAACAACCACAGCTCCCATGCTTTTTGTAGTACAACAATCACAGAACAGACAAGAAGAAAGAACTTACAGCTCCCACTCACTTCATTGCAGCAGGAGCACAAAGCAGACAGGAAAAAAGCGAGGGAACTTGTAATCCTCTATGTGCAGGCGCTGGGATATGCAAATGAGGAATGAGCAATCCTATTTCTCCACTGGTTCTCTCTTGTTTATATATTTTCAGTACGACCAAATATGTCCACACGTAACTAGGCCAATCCAACCTGCCTCTCCCACGTAAGATCCTCGGAGAACTCCGTAAGTGCAGCACGAGGGTCGCCATTTGACAAAGACAAGTAATACTGAGCAGTTCCATCATCAACCTGCATGCTCCTCCTCAAGGATTCAATTATCCTTCTCTTTCCTTGGTCAGAAGTCACCCTATTCAGTATGCAGTTGAGCTTTTTGTCAGGAATACCCTCCAGATATAGTACTGCCACTTCCCTCTTTGCACAGGCATCAAGTTCTATGTAGCATGTGCCATTGATGAGAAGGTCTGGTTTGCTTAAAGGGATAAGCAACCTTTCCCTCGAGTAGATTCCATGGTCACTCATCATGTTGTTCAAGCGTTTTATATCCATAACCTATAAATTAGCAAATAGTTAATTAAAAGCAATAAGAGAAAGAAGGAGATCTTCATGTCTGGCAGTAACCTACTCAATAGACCAGTGACTGCCGCAAGGATTTCGCAAAAATATTTGAAGCCTCTACCAACTAATTAGGTATAAAATGATGGTGGTAAAGGCCTCATAGATTCATTCATGTGTAAATCAACTCGTGTGATTCTTATTTATTTACTAGCGAGTGCATGCTAGAAAGGTTCTCTAAGGACTTCCTAAATAGCTCAATCAAAGATGTACACGCTGAAAACTTCTCCATTGAACAATCAAATCAGTATTAAAACCCAAACTTTCCTTTACAAAAGGAGAACGCAAATTTGGCATGGTGGCAAACCAGCAGGAATCTTTAGCACTTTCAACAGCTTAAAATCAGAATTTTCAAAAGGTTGCACTAGTTCTGCTAGATGCACATGTACTGCCAGGTCGTGATTTAGTTTGGTATTATCTCTCAAAAGTTTAATATTTACATTTAAGATCCCGAAATATGGTAATTTCCATATCTACATAATGCTACATGATAAAAAAACTGCTGTAACCATAACTAACTCCTCAAAAAGTCTCCTATTTCTCAATCTCCTGTCTTTTCGTGATTAATTTTTCATGCACCTCAACAACCCAACACCAACCAGCTGCTACCCTCTGCTCACCTGTCTCTCCATATACATAGACACACACACACCCTGATGTGAGAGGGCAATTTCTACTTAGTCAAAAAGCCATTCAGGAAAAAAAGGGGAAGAAGTGGTGGGGTGGGGTTTTGCGGGTGGGTCCCGGGCACAGATTTGACAAAAGGGACACACACACATGCACGCCCCCCCCCCCCCCCCCAAGATTTGACAAAAGGCCGCCCTTACAACGTTGCAAAATATTAACCGTGTGCAGCTTGTAGGGGAGGGTGAGCCATGGCGAAATCGTAAGGTTGCTCTACTATAACCTGGAGCTCACGAATTCGAATCGTGGAAACAGCCTCCCCACAAAAGGGGGAAAGGCTGCATATATAAACCCTCCTAAAACCCCCACAATTGGGGAAGCCTTGTACACTAGGTCCCCCTTTTTGTGGAGCTTATAGGGGTAATGTGGAAGAGAAAAAGATTAGAGCAGTAAACCTGACTCTGCTTATATCTATGTTTATCCTCTTTTCTTAATGGAGATGAACGTACATACTAAGTATTCAGACATTAGATATATAAAGCTTTTTCAAAGCTTTTTCAATTGATAGCTTCATCCTACATTTTAATTCTTAGCCCCGATTATTTAGAAAGAGAAAGACAAATGTCTGAAATTTTTACTCTCACCCTCCATTGCCAACCAAACTTTACCCATTTGATGCTAATGTGATTGACTAGCAAATACCTTACACTTGTCTGCTCAAGACACATAGCATACCCAAATCCACCAATTTATTCTCTCAACCATCCAAGTCATAACTACATTACAGACAACAATCCCACTCCATCTGACCATCCTTCGACCCACCCCAAAGCCTCCATTTCTAAAAACATTTTTTCTTACAGGAACCTCATCATCTCGGTTACCTCACCTGCCAACTCATTTCTCTGTCAGATCAAACTTAACATCACAACACAAACAAGCTAGAAAAAAATTTTATGGAGTCAGAAAAGGGGTTATAGATTCGAGTTGTCTGTGGGTATCCTAAGGCTTACTGGAACTTCGGCAAAAATAGGATAGAAATGGGCAAAGGGGCCACCGGTTTTAAAAACGCCAACCTTCGATGTAACTTCTCGGTAGTTGGTCCTCCCAATTGTTATGCAGGTTGGGGGGTGGAGATTAGGCGATTCGACATAATCCACCCGAAACTTTTGTGCAAAACTAAAAACAGGACTTTGGCTGTTCATTTTGCTGATGTGAGTGGCCAAAGGTGAGTTAGAGAGATCCTTCTCTCTCTAAGGTTAGATATGGATCGGTCCCCAAAGCTAGTAACCTCTAATAGTTGATATATTGCTAAGGAACTAACCCCTTTCTACGTTGCAGGAATAGTTTCTGAAAATCTCTCTCTCCCCCTCCCCCGATATTTGTAAATCTCACTCTTCCTTTTCCTTTTATCTTCTGACTTACTCTCCCTCTCCTCTCCTCTCCTCTTTTCACTTCAATTTTGTCTTCTCACTCTTTCCCCATGACCCTCATCAGTGAAACCATGAGGAAAGGTAGCCAAACACAGGTCGGTTGGTGGCTCTCTGATAGTGTTGAGCTTTGTGAATGACCGACTTCTTGTTTTTTTTGTTCACCATATTTTGGTTTATCAGCAAACTTTAGGTAGCATGATGTCTACACCATCTTCTTATGCTTTCTTTGTAGAATCTTTATGCCAAAAAAGTTGGAATTAGATGCTCGTGAGATTCACTCGATCTCATATCTGCATTCTTTCTCAGCTAAGAGAATAATTTGAAATTTCTTTTTTACTTTGCATTGCTTATAATCCAGTGCTTTTACAAATTGGAAGGTGGAGTTCAATATTTTGTCGTTAAAAGTTTCTTTCCTTTTATATGACCACCCCACTGGCGCCCATCTTTGCTATTTAAGTTTAATTCATGTTTACAAGCACTAAATCAATCCTCAAAAAGCGAAAAAAGATCGGGGAATGAAACGGAATGAGTACAAACAAAACACGCGCGCACACACAATTACCTGAACAGAGTACTTGACGGCAAGGCTAGCAACGGAGTCCCCGCGAGCCAACCTGTGCGAAATCGCGAACCGATTAAGGCTATTATCTCTCCAGAAGCTTCCTGAGCTAGGGTTCCCGACCACGGCCTTCAATTTCCATGGCGCCTTGAAGGCCCCGGTCTGGATCTCCCTGTCGGAGGCCACCAGCCTCCAAAGCCTCGACACGCAAGCCGCGCGCGCCAGGTCAAGCAGCGGGAGCCTCTCAAGGATCGCCCGAAGGGTGTCACTGCACGCCAGGGCCGAGAAGTTGGAGTTCATCGGCGAGATGACGGCGTCCGGCTCCGCGACACTACCGTCTACGGCGGCAGACGGGTGGCGATTAGAAGTGTTCGGATCGTCGGAGTGGGTGAGGGGCTGAAGGATTTCTCCATCGTCGCCGTCATCGCCACAGCAACCCATGATGAGAGAGGGAGAGGGGAAAGTGTGGCGATGAATTAACGTAATAGAGCGGCATAACAAATGTCAGGTGGATGGAGATCAATGGATTGCTAAAATTTAGAGACGTCAAAAAGGGCGGGCGGGCCGGCCCGACCCGACCCGGACCTAATGATGAACACCTGCGGCCCTATCCCTAGCCCTGCCAATTTCTTCATTTTTATTCTGCCGGTGGCTCTCTTTTGGGCCTATTCCAACTCGGCTCTTCGACGTAAATATGACCTTAAACCATTTTGAATTACTTACTTTTTTTTCTTTTCCCCTTATTTCTCGTGCCTCCTTCTTTATTTATCTCATATTTTTTTCTTTTTATTTAACTTTTTGAACATGTATATTTCTTTTTTCTTTATCTCACTATAAAATTTTGATTACAATATACTCCCAGTCTCCTACGTGTACCATTCGCACATAACTCAAACTAATTTGATGATTTTGATTGAAAATAAAAGGCTTATATTGTAAATTAATAACTAATCATCACCAACTTTTTTGCATTTTTATTTTTATCTTTATTTATGATCCATAATACTTACTTTTTGTGACGATCTAATTTTACGATTTGGTTTGTAAATCAATCATTAAATTAATTTTAAGTTGTTTGTAATTTATTTTTAAATTTGATAATCAAATTAGTAATTACTGTAACGCCCCGAATTTTTGGAGCATTAATGTTAAATAATCATAGTTAGAAAAACCTTAAAATATCGAAGTCTCCTCAAGTGGTCATTCAGAGCATGTACTAATTTAATCTCATAGATACATTAATAAATGCCTTAGCAGCCTAAACATTTATGTAATCCAAATTACTCCGACACGGAATTCCAAAATAAATTTCAAATCCACATAGGTTCTCCTATTGTACTTTCTAAAACTAACCAAACTAAATGTAAAACTAAACTACTAAATACTGACTCTGATATGAAATTTGTTAGCTCTCAATCACACAATTAGCCCTACAATTCAGTCCCATTTTTATTGATCACCTGAGAGAAAAATAGTAAGGAAGTGAGCCAAATGCCCAGTAAAATCGCTCAACGGACCAACCAAAAGGGATATAAAAAAAGATGTCTGAAGAACGATTTTGTAGGTACAAAACTCTAACGGAACATATACGAGACATAATTTT
>JAVXUP010004363.1:17500-33821 GCA_033070095.1 Escallonia herrerae | reverse complement strand
TACATATATATATATATATATGTACATATGTATATACATATACATATATATATATGTATGTACATATACATATATATATATGTATGTACATATACATATATATATATGTATGTACATATACATATATATATATGTATGTATATGTATATATATATACATATATATATATATATGTATATATATATACATATACATACATATATATATATATACATCTATATATACATACATATATATATACATATACATATATATATATGTATATATATATATATATATGTATATATATATATATATATATATATATGTATATATATATATACATATACATAGATGTATATGTATATATATACATATACATATATGTATATATATACATATACATCTATGTATATGTATATACATATATATATATATATACATATACATCTATGTATATGTATATATATATATATATATATATATATATATGTATATATATATACATACATATATATATATACATCTATATATATATAGGGAGCTGATCCACACCCACCAGTGGATATTATCCACCCAACCGCAACAAATTGTTGCGGTTGCTAATCATTTCCCCCCCTCCCCCCACCCCCCCTCACGTCCTTCCCCCCGCCCCCCCTCCCCCCAAAAAAAAAACCCAACCGCAACTCTTAGTTGCGGTTGGCCTCCTTATCCCCATGGCCCCCTTCCCCCCTCCCCCCACGTGGTGCCCCCTCCCCCCATGGCCCCACCCCTTCCCCCTCCGTGATGCCACGTGGTGTCCTCCCCCTAAAGCTTTGGACGCAAAGTCTTCTGCCATTTTTTTTCTTTCACAGCCTTTGACTACTGCTCACTCACGGACTTTTTTTTTCTCTGTCTTCTTTCATCTCTCTCCCTCACTTTTCTCTCTTTATAATCCCTTCTCCCCGAACCCTTTCTTCCACTCTCCATCATCTTTACCGACTGTCTTCTAACTCCATATCTCACCTACATAATCTCCACAACAATACAAACAAAAAATTTTACGCTAGAAGATCGGTGGATTTTTCTTTAAATATATCAAGTCAAAACAAGTAAGTAATTTGAATTTTCTTATAATTCAATGTTAATTTCAAATTGTTCTTACCAATGGATTGTTTAAATTGTTTTATGCTTAAATTGTTCTTACCATAGTCTAAAATTCATGTTTTTTGACAGTTTTTCACGAATTTATAAAAAATAGCTAGAGCTACATTTTGCCAAAGTGTAAAAAAAGACCCTAGTTATTTTTAAATATCTTATATCAGAGAAAAATTTCAGATTTTTCCAAAGACTGGAAAGGGGTTAACTGATACAGGGAACCTTGTAATTTTGCAGTGTAATTTAAAATATCAAACTAGATCGATTTCGTGCGAAACTTTTATGAGAACCCTAGGATGTTGGGAAGTTCCATTTCCTAGGAATTTGGGCCATTCCGAAGTCATTGGCTATTTTTTGGCCGAAAGCTTTTACGCGCTCGATCTAGACACCGGGTCGGGATTTTTTGGCGAAAAGTCCGTAAAATACTTTTTAGATCAAGAATAAATTCGGGAAGCTTAAAATAGCATTTCAAAGCACTTTTGAGATTTTCTGATGTCAGGGGGCATTTTGGTAAATTGCCACCCAGAGGGGTATTTTGGTAATTTTACGGTATTAAGGTTTTCAAAGGACTTTTTAGTCCAGAAGTGTAAGTCAAACACCTGAAAGGTTGTTTTGAAGCTGGTTTGGGGCGTTAGGGCCATAATGAACCCCCGGGGGCAATTCGGTAATTTGCCGCTCACCGGGTGTATTTTGGTAATTGAACATTGTAAAATTTTACAAGTCAATGAAGGAAATAATTTTTAACGCCATGTGTGTTCCTAAGGTGTAACACTATGTTTGTTTAATGTTAATACGAAACGTAATTGTCGCTAAAGGTGAAAACTTAATTAGACAGTTTTTCACAAATTTATAAAAAATAACTAGAGCTAGATTTTGCCAAAGTACAAAAAAGACCCTAGTTATTTTTAAAAGATCTATATCAGGAAAAAATTTCAGATTGACTGAACCCTGTAACTTTGCAGTGTAATTTAAAATATCAAGCTAGAGCGATTTAGCGCGAAACTTTTATGAGAACCCTAGGATGTTGGGAAGTTCCATTTCCCAGGAATTCGGGCCATTCCGAAGTCGTTAGCTAATTTTTTGGCCGAACGGGTTTTTAAGCGCTCGATCCGGACACCGGTTCGGGATTTTTTGGCGAAAAGTCCGTAAAATACTTTTTAGATCAAGAATGAATTCGGGAAGCTTAAAATAGCATTTCAAAGCACTTTTGAGATTTTCTGATGCCAGGGGGCATTTTGGTAATTTGCCAACCCGAGAGGGGTATTTTGGTAATTTTACGGTGTTAAGTTTTTCAAAGGACTTTTTAGTCCAGAAATGTAAGTAAAACACCTGAAAGGTTGTTTTGAAGCTGGTTTGGGGCGTTAGGGTGATAATGAACCCCCGGGGGCATTTCGATAATTTGTCGCTCATCGGGGGTATTTTGGTGATTGAACATTGTAACACAACTGGAGGAAATAATTTTTATTTTTATTTTATTTAATTCTATGACTTGTTGAGAATGATATACATTTTTATTTTTTAGATTTCAGTATCAATATGGATGCAACTGGAGGAAATACTTTTTGTGAAGGTTCTGATCCACCTTACTTTGGTCAAGTTTTTCAAACACTGGACGAAGTTGAAGCATACTATAGAGCATATTCGAAAATGATAGGTTTCGGTATTAGAATTAAGACGAGTAGAAAACGGGCGAATACAGATCAAATTTGTGAAAGACTATTTGAGTGTCATAGAGGAGCACCGTATGTACCCCCGGTTGTTCAGGTCAGTGACGAAGGGCCAACAAGACAAAGAAAACGGGACACATTTCCGGGTACCGGCTGCAAGGCCCATGTGTATGCAGTACACCGGAAAAATGAAAGCCATTGGGTTGTGACGGGAGTGGAGTTGAGCCATAATCATCAGTTGATGACCCCTAGTAAGATTAGTCAAATTCATCAACACCGAGAAATAAGCGCGGCACACAGACAACTGATATTTACAATGGCCGAGGCTAAAATTCCACCTTCTAGAATGATGGGGGTTTTCTCAAGCCAGGCTGGGGGGATTGACAAGTTGAGTTTCAACGAAGTAGACCTTCGAAATGAACTTCGTGTTCAGAGGAGAGAGTCTTTAGGTAAGAGTGATTCTCAAGCTACACTTGATATCTTTAGGCACCTTCAGAGTGAGAATTCTGGCTTTTTCTATAGTCTCCAACTGGATGATGAGAACCGCATTAGTACTATATTTTGGGCGGATGCCCGTTCTAGAGCTGCTTACCAAAATTTTGGGGATGTTGTGACGTTTGACACCACATACCGCACAAATAAGTACTCTATGCCTTTTGCTCCGTTCACCGGGGTGAACCACCACTATCAGTCAATCTTGTTTGGCTTTGCCCTGCTTAGGGATGAGACGGAGGAGTCATTTACGTGGTTATTTGAAACGTGGCTTAAAGCAATGTATCATGTTCCTCCAAAGACCATCATCACCGACCAAGATCTGGCAATGAAAAATGCAATCGCTAAGGTCCTTCCAGATACTCACCATGGCCTGTGCACATGGCACATAAGCAACAAGTATCCCGAACGGCTTCACAATGTATATGCAAACCATCCGACATTCAAGACTGACTTTAATACATGTGTGAAGAAATCATTGACGGTAGACGTGTTCGAGGAGAGGTGGGCCAAGTTAATGGATGACTACTATTTGCACAATCATGAATGGTTACAATCGTTGTATGAGATCAAGACACAGTGGGTCGGTGCCTACACCAAGCAGTTTTTTGCAGCCGGAATGACTACGACCTCGAGAAGCGAAGGTATGAATGCATTCTTTGATGGGTACGTAGGCCATTCTTCAAGTAAACAAGAGTTCGTACTAGAGATGCAGAAAGCTCTTGACAGGCAATTTTTCCTTGAGAGAGAAGCCGACGCGGCTACAGTTTACAAAGAAAGAGCCATAGTAGTCTTTTCACCTTTGGAGGCTCATGCGGCTCAAGTCTATACCAAGGAAATGTTTAGACAGTTTCAAGAGGAACTACTAAAGTCGAATCAATATAGCATGACAAAGTTGCATGAGTATTCCACCAGAGATCTCAAGGTTTATGCTTTGACAAATGTGACGAATTTTGCCAATCCGTGCTCTTCGTCGGCTCCGAGGAGCAGAAGACATTTTACCGTTGCAGTTTGTAAGGACACCGGGTTGGTTAATTGCAACTGTCAACTAACTGTTTGAGCATAAAGGTATACTTTGTCGACACGCGTTGAGGGTTTTTAGCGCCAAGAATGCTCATGAAATCCCTCCATAGTATATCTTGGAACGGTGGACGAAGGAAGCCAATAGAGTCCACGGTCACATTCCTTACGTGCCCAATGTTTCAGTTGATTTCGAGCAATCTGAGACGCTGCGATATAATCACCTTTGTAACATCATGCACGGTTTATCATTGGATGCAGCGTCAACATTTGATGGGTACAGGTATCAAGTTGAAGCAGCCGCACGGGATAAGGCTAACCTTGCACAGTTTAGGATGGCATTACCAGAAAGAAGAGACAGACCGCTCAATCGAGCTTCACAGCCAGTCATTGACGGCACTAGCCTGCAAGGTGAGGAGGACGACATTTTTGATCCGATTATTTCTCAAACAAAAGGGCGAAAACGAGCAATACGCATGAAGAATCCGATTGAAGAAGCAACGGGTCAAAAAAAATTGCGAAAGTGTGCGTTGTGTAATAAGATGACTGATCATGACAAGAGAAACCATTATAAAGTGTTAGGTATCGAACCTGGCAGTATGGTCGAGGAGGACGATGATGATGATGAGTGTTAGGGTTAATGTTTCAGTTGTATAAATTGAACTTTTATAATGTTTAAATTTGTGATTTGGTTTGTGGAATCATAACTTCCGAAAAATTACGTAATTTTTTTTGTCACTTTTTTTTTGCTCATTGCACCTTAGGCATGCTAGTTAGCCCATTTATATCAATTTCGGGAAAAAACGAGACACATTATTTTTTGAGTTTTCCTACGGAGGCCCTGTTCGGGCACACTTTAGGGCGCAATTCATAACTTCCGAAAAATTACGTAATTTTTTTTGTCGTTTGCTCATTGCACCTTGGGCACGCTAGTTAGCTCATTTGTATCAATTTCAGGAAAAAACGACACATTATTTTTTGGGTTTTCCTACGAAGGCCCTGTTCGGGCACACTTTAGGGCCCAATTCATAACTTCCGAAAAATTACGTAGTTTTTTTTGTCACTTTTTTTTTGCTCATTGCACCTTGGGCACGCTAGTTAGCCCATTTGTATCAATTTCGGGAAAAAACGAGACACATTATTTTTTGGATTTTCCTACGAAGGCCCTGTTCGGGCACACTTTAGGGCCCAATTCATAACTTCCGAAAATTTACATAGTTTTTTTTGTCACTTTTTTTTTGCTCATTGCATCTTAGGCACGCTAGTTAGCCCATTTGTATGAATTTCGGCAAAAAACGAGAAACATTATTTTTTGGGTTTCCTTTCAAAGGCCTATTCGGGCACACTTTAGGGCCCAATTCATAGCTTCCGAAAAATGGCGTAATTTTTTTGTCACTTTTTTTCTTGCTCATTGCATCTTAGGCACGCTAGTTAGCCCATTGTCCAAAATGCACCAATAGTAATAATAAGGCTAATTCAATTTTCAAACCTTAATATCCAAAATCCAACAATAGTAATAATAATCCATACGAACGTCTACTACATCTCAGGATAATGGTAAGGAAGGCGTCTAGCTACACCCTTTTTCAGCTCCCAGGCTATCCTATATCTAAACGTCAAGGCATCATTTCGAGACCACGTATCATATTCGAGCACATCCGAGCGAGCTATGTAGTCCATGTACTTGAGGACGTAAATCCCGCAATCATGACTGTTATATTGCTTTGGTCGGTTTTGTATCGTCACGACCGTCCAAGGATCAATCATTGTTTTGCTCGTGATGGCTTCCCCCTTAAAATGTCGGCACGCTAGTGGAATGATAGTAGTCTGCATCCAACAATAAAAAAGGATATCAAGCCTATATAACAAGAAGAATAGACTATGAGCGAAGGTCAAGAAATATAAACTAACCACCGCATTGATGTACGTGGAGTACATCTGCGCCAGCTGCCGACCAGGTCCGTCTTCCCTTAGGCTATCGTATATGTGGACCACTTTATTCTCTGGAAAAGAACTAATAGGAAGAAGTGGCTTGCATGAAGAGCAGGTAGCATGATTAGGTTCGCCTCAGCTGCGTGACATTGATAGTCCGCGTTCAAGTAGGAAAGCACGTTTGCAGATGGTCTCCATTCACCCTTGCTTGTCCCTCGCTCCTCCTCCATTCTGTGAACTCCTTCATGCTATTCACCATGAAGGGGATAACAAAAGAGGCATACATGTTGAGCTTCAAAGTTTGGCAAGGGTTATAATTTAGCTCTCTAACACGGAGCAGATCTATATAAGCGTCAATGAGAAAATTTGAAATATCTGTATTTGGCGCCAACAGTCTTAGATCAGAGTGAGCTAGGAATGTGCAACAGGAAAGTCTGCTGTAGCGATTGGCTCATGCCCAAAGTAGTGCCGGTCGATCCAATCCCGTTTGGCCGGACTCAATGGCTTCGTCGGTTGTCCTTTATCCGACCGGATGCTTGGGCGCGATGCCTGGATTCCTACTTGGGTCACCTGACTCTGGCGCTGAGAGTCGTACGCGTCAGGAGGCAAAGTAGACGGCTCCCACACCTGACTCTGGGGCTGATGGTCGTACGCGTCAGGAGGCAAGCGAGTAGACGGCTCCCACACCTGACTCTGGGGCTGATAGTCGTACGCGTCAGGAGGAAGCGAGTAGACGGCTCCCACACCTGACTCTGGGGCTGATAGTCGTACGCGTCAGGAGGCAAGCGAGTAGACGACTCCCACACCTGACTCTGGGGCTGATAGTCGTACGCGTCAGGAGGAAGCGACTAGACGGCTCCCCTTGGTAACCCCGGTACGCAAGACTAAAGTTTTGAACTTCAGTCTTGTACCTCTCAATGGACCTCTTGAGATTGTCAGGAGCCTGCGCGACAAACCAGTCAAACCCCTCCAGCTGCTTGAACACCTCAGTGCCCTGGTCAACCTAAAAAACATGCATACAAAATATGGCTAATCATTTCAGGCATGGTAGATAAGGTGCGCAAATAAAAATTGAAACAACACTAGCATGACTTACAATGTTCAATGCCCAGAACTGGTCATAGATCTCACGTGGCGCATACGATGTCTTCCTCGCCTGGGAAGGGCGATTCACCCTCGTGCGCGTCACCTTGAGAAACCATTGCAGGTACTCCTCAATGCTGATGCTGTCGGCCTTCAGCGATACAAGGCTATCATATGTTTCTTGCCAGGTATTCCACTGTTGCACCTCGTCACTCAACAAATTCAAGGCATCAGGCACCTCGAAGTTCGGCCCTCGACCACTCCTGTATGGCCGCATGTCTACAGCGGGTTTTGGTATCCCTTGTAGACAGCCAGCTTGCCTCATAGCTCGATCGGGCATCTGAAACTCACATACTTCGAAGTGAATAAGCGGCACCCGAACCAAACCTGCCAGCACGTACGACACCGGAAGTTGCCAACACCACTCATCCAACCGATGCATCACCTTGCTATATGGCTGCCACGTCACCTGGGATGCATTGAGTATCTCTAGTTCCCCCCGATAGAACTTTAGATGGTGGTGCGGGTCTACCCGTCTCCTCCGGTTGGTCGTAGGCCCCCAGGCCCACACCCTAGGCCACGTCTCATCGGAATATTCCCGCGGTTGTGGACGACCCGTGGGTAGCCTCTCGTAAGACCAAACCTGTGAATGCAAACATTATCTGGAATTAGCACATTAATGCAGAATATATTGACACGTCAACCAAGAAAATAAATGCTCAAACCTGTAATAGAGTGAGGCAGGCGGCAATGGACTTGGCACCCTTTCTCGTAGCTTTGTGCAGTGCTCGATATAGGTGCGCAAGGACAGCTGAACCCCACGAATACGAGTATACCTCCTCAAGATCCTCCAAGAACACCATATACTTCGGATGCACCGTGTTTTTCGAATGCGTCGGAAGTAATATGGCTCCAATAATATACAGAAGGAATGCTTTCGTATACGTCACGAAATCATGAGGAGTGTATTCATCCGGTAGCACGCCATACTGCTCTCTTAGCCATTTAAGTTTGATGTCGTTCGTTGTAAGAGCTTCCCTCGGAATTCCCGGAAATACTGCCTAGCCATCTTCGCTATGGATGCAGACGTTTTGCTCGAAGTAATGGGTTTGCCGTGACATGGGATTCCAAGTATAAATCCGACGTCCTCTAATGTAATAGTCATTTCACCAAACCGGAAGTGAAATGAGTTCGTCTCGCTCCTCCATCGTTCAACTAGAGCGGATATAAGGCAATCGTCGTGTCGAGACCAAATCCCGGGATCGGTGAACATAGATAAATTTTGACGGTGTAATAGTTGTATTTGTTCCTCGTTTAGTACCCACTCTTCGTGGTGACTTGTGCTTTGAATTGTTTCCAAAACACCCCTATCGACACCGTCAAATACGTGCCTCGCGACGTGGTCATCGTCATCGTATAGGATTGATGTATCATGAGGTCCGGCGTTGAAATCCATATATCTAAGAACAAAATATAATCGTAAACCAACTTAGTATCCATAATATTTACATTCCAAAACTATAAATGGATCTTTAACCTAGCTTACCAACGCATTAGCAATAGTCATTATTTCAATGTATTAAAACAATTCCTCACTTCTCACCACTCCGAACGCTTAATTACGCTAGTTCCCTAAAATTTAGCGCCAACGTGGTTATTTAGCAATATACCCCCTGATGGCCGCTACAGCCCCAACACCTCAAAACCGCTTTAAAACACTTTTTAAATGTATTACATCAATTATATACCAAATATTTCTTTATCAAATTTTAAAGGGGATGAGTTACCAAAACACCCCCAACTTATGCAAAATACCCCTGGCAGTATCGACCCAACAAACATCTCAGAACAACTTTAAAATAACTTTTTGGGTGTCTTACACTCCTACTCTTTCCTCCAGTTGCGGAAAATTTTACAATGTTCAATTACCAAAATACCCCCGATGAGCGGCAAATTACCGAAATGCCCCCGGGGGTTCATTATCACCCTAACGCCCCAAACCAGCTTCAAAACAACCTTTCAGGTGTTTTACTTACATTTCTGGACTAAAAAGTCCTTTGAAAAACTTAACACCGTAAAATTACCAAAATACCCCTCTCGGGGTGGCAAATTACCAAAATGCCCCTGGCATCAGAACAATCTCAAAAGTGCATTGAAATGCTATTTTAAGCTTCCCGAATTCATTCTTGATCTAAAAAGTATTCTACGGACTTTTCGCCCAAAAATCCCGAACCGGTGTCCGATTGAGCGCTTAAAAGCCCGTTCGGCCAAAAAAATAGCTAACGACTTCGGAATGGCCCAAATTCCTGGGGGATGGAACTTCCCAACATCCTAGGGTTCTCATAAAAGTTTCGCGCTAAATCGCGCTGGCTTGATATTTTAAATTACACTGCAAAGTTACAAGGTTCCCCGTATCAGTTAACCCCTTTCCAGTCTTTGAAAAAATCTGAAATTTTTCCTGATATAGATCTTTTAAAAATAACTAGGGTCTCTTTTTTGCACTTTGGCAAAATCTAGCTCTAGCTATTTTTTATAAATTCGTGAAAAATCATAATTTAGACGCCCTAAAAATCGCTAAGGAAAATATTTTTCATCAAATACCACTACTAGCTGTGCAGCAGGAGTTCCTACAATTGACGAGCCATTCCTGACAAAAACACAATTAACATTTGGTACAGACAACAGTTATAGCATAAAGTTAACGTTATACAAAGATATACATCAACAGTCAACGCTATCCATTCCTACACATCAGTAGTCAACTTTATACATTTTTACACGTTACCCCTCCCTCCGTTTCCTTCTCGCTCTAATCTGGAGAAAATCTATTCCGTTCTTGAGCGAGTGCCATGTACCAATACTCCTCATCGAGGAGCATTTCGCGCCGATCCCTCGGCATCGGCCTCGCCGGATGAGTTTCTCGTAACCCATCCTGCATCATCCGAACCACCCTTCTCCCCGTATCAAAGGTATACTCTTCCCTTTTATTCGCTCGTGCCAACCCCTCACGACGACGTCGCTCTAACTTTTCTACCTCCTGCCCCTCCATGGCTCGCATCTCCTTCGCCTGATACACCAGATGATCCCTTTCCCTCACTACCTCAATATACCTTCGTTTCCAAAAGTTCTCCACATGATGTGTCCGGTATACGGTGTTACCAACCTTCACAAATCCCACCGGCACCTCAGGTTCAGTCTCTTCCTGTTCCTCCTCCCCATCCTCTGGTCTGGACAAATCTATTTCCTCGGGCTCCTCATCATTTGGCCAGGGGTCCTCCTCGGGATCTTCCTCCTCCTCGTCCCCGGCCATGACGTGCTCATCAATCCATCCAGCTCCAGCCATAATCTCCTGCAAGGCATATGAACTCACATCAGACTTACAACACGGTACAAGTAACTTCAACACCTTTCTGCCCCCGTACACACTTAATATTTATGTCTAGTTCTACAGGATCACATGCCTAGGCTCTGATACCAACCTGTGACACCCCCAACCCTAGTGACGTCACCAGAGCCAGATTTCTCAGTCCTGACTGCATTAGAAACCCTGTCGATACAGAGCAATTCTAGAACCATCCTTGAATATACATCCCTGAATATACATAAGGTTTTACCAAAAAGCCATCCTTACAAAATTTTCATCGTAAAGCTCAACATGAGCACAGTGGAAATATTTACACAAAATGTCTAGTTCCCAAAATGAGCATATTGCCGTCTTACTTTTGGATTTACTGATTGAGCGCTTTCTCCTTCCCTTTTCTTGAGATTTCCCCTATTCCGCCTTGACTGCCTGAAAACATTACAGGTAAGGAATGAGCGCAAATAGAGATGTCAAAGGGCCGGGCTTGGGCCGGCCCAGCCCAAGCCCGTCGGGCCTGCTGTGGGGCCGGGCCGGGGCCGGGCCAGTGGGGGCTGCCAACCGGGCCGGGCCGGGCCTGCCGAAGGCAAACCTAGGCCCAGTCCAGGCCCAGGCCCTAGGCCCAATAGCTAGGGCCGGGCTTGGGCCGGGCCCGGGCCCTTTTTTTTTTTTCTTCTTGTTATTCAATTTTAAATTTCATCTCTAGGCAATATTCACAATTTAACGAACCTAATCTTTATCCTTTTATTTCATTATAAGTAATATACATATATATGTATGTATGTATATACATATTTATTTGTTAGCCATTATATTTTTTATTATATGTTAAACATTTTCATACTCTTCTTGATGAGCTTTATTAATAAAATCTTAACACATAACAATTTATATAGAAAAATAATAAATGTATTCATAGGCCCTCCTCCTTTTATCCGGGCTTGGGACCGGCTGCTTGTAAACAAACAGGCGAAGTTACCTATTTTTTTATATATACGAAAAAATATATATCTTGCTTGTAAAAATTTATTTTATATATATGGAAAAAAAAGTATATTTTGTGAAAAAATTTATTCTTAAAATTCTAACAATCAAAATAATAATGAATGTCTATCCAAAATATCAGCAATCAAAGATCAAGAAATCTGCAACGTCAACCAAAAGGATCAAAAGAGGAAAATAAAAACAAATTACCTAATCATCCAGAAGTACTTCAATATCCGAGTCACTGCTCTTCCTATCATCAATCGGTTTATCTTGCTCGCGGTATTTCGCATCAAGATAATCCTTCCAACATACACATAGCTCGAGCGACTCGGGGTTAAGACGACTCCTCCTGTCATCCAAAACCCTCCCGCTAGCTGAAAATGCCGACTCTGAAGCAACCGTGGAGGCTTGCACTGGCAGTACATCCCGTGCAATTTGGGATAAAGTTTTATACATGTTTTGATTTTGTTTCCAAAAATTTAACAAATTAAAATTAACCTGTTCTTGCCTTGATAAATCAGAATAATGATCAGTATTTGCATATACACCAATCTCATTAAAAGAGGAAAAAGTATACGAACCTGCCGAATTAGAAGTACCTTCACCTGGTAGTTGTCTTGCTACTAGATGTTCAAAGCCCTGAAGGTATGGCGCATAATACCTCTCAACAGTGGATGATGATGTAGCTCGCCCGCGCACGTCAGCAGAATTACGATAGACGTTGAACAAGTCCTCAAACCTCTTGCTCACTTTTGCTGTGAATGCGGTTGTCTCCTCTGCTGTGTAGCACATTAATTTCGATATCTCTTGTATCGAGGCGTTCACGCCATGCAACTTTAACCTAGGATCTAAACAAGTAGCCACAGTAAAAATAGCAGGCAGTTACTCCAATATTTATTAAATTTTTGATCCATCACTTTTACTATTTCCTTAAAGGGTCCTATATATCTCCATTTTGTTAACATTGTAGCCATCTTGAGAATTTCTATTACAGCGAGAGGAGAGGTGGGATAGTACGTACCAGACAATAAATTGGTAGACGTGTAGAATACCTCCAAAAATTCAGCTAGGTATGTGGCCATCTGCCATTCCTCTTGAGTTGGCAAGCCGGCTGGGAACTGGGTTAGTAGAAAATGCGTATAGACTTCTCGGTATGCCAGAATGTGTAAAAGCATATGGTATGTAGAGTTCCACCTGTGGACCACATCTGTAACTGCTCTCCTGCGAGGCATATTATATTGAACACACAACGTTTTAAATTGTTGTGTTCTCGGACTCGAGCTATTAACATACGCTGTCATACCCCTCATTTTGAGAAGAATATCTCCTGCAGCAGCTAAACCATCTTGAACAATTAAATTAATAATGTGACAAACACAGCGAACATGAAATAATTCACCATTAAGTACAGGTTGAAGCGTCTCCTTTAAAGCTGCAACAGCAACTTTATTGTTAGAAGCATTATCAAAACTAACACTCATAATCTTATCCTTAATTTTAAATGTGGTGCATGCTTTTAATATAAGAATAGCAATGTTCATTCCATCATGCGGATAAGGGAAGTGCTCGAAAGCGATGATTCTCTTGTGCATAACCCAATCTACATCAATCCAATGAGCGGTCACACAAGAATAACTAACAAAAGTATAAGGAGATTGCCAAATATCAGAAGTAAGACTAACTTTACCTTCAAATTTATCGAAATAATCGATAAGGCGTGCTTTAGCAGCATTGTACTGTCGGAGTGCATCGGATCTAGTTGTGTTTCTATGAACCTTTTTGTACAAAGGTTGAACGTATGTGTTCATATATCTAGAGTGCTTAGGATTATCGGCAAAAGAAAAGGCTTGTTCATCATGAATAACAAATTCAGCGAGACCGTCTCTTTGCTCTCGCTGATTATAAACAAATAACTTACCGTCAAAAGATAACTGCGTTTGGGTAGGTTCGACGTGGCCTTGTCGAGGTGCACACAGAGGGTAATGCCTGTTAAGATGTCCATTACCACTACCAGACGAAAATAATTTAGCGCAGTACTTACATCGAGCTTTTCGGATGCCGTCCACCATAACTACATCGAAATGATTCCAACACTCGGCTTTCTTTTTTTCCCCTTTTGGACTTCTGGCTCATTACCGGAGGCATTGCTCGGCCCTTCTTCATCATGACCAGGCATAGGGTTGAGATTATGCCACGGAGTAGTAGCTTCGCCAACCGAGCTGCGTCCTTGACTATAATGCGGGGGGTCTTCATCAGGCGTGTATTCAAAATCTGGAATGTTTTGATTGAACTCCCAATTGGCTTGGGTATCTATCATACAGCCTGTACTCATTCGTCCAGGAACGAATGGTTGTGTTGGTGCTTGGATTGGTGTTTGTGATGGCCGTGGCGCTGGCGCTTGTGCTGGTGGTGGTGCTTGCGATGATGATGATGTTTTTCGTGATGACGATGCACGCCTCATTTTCTTCAATAATCCAGCCATATTTCGAGCTAAACTTTGTAAGAGTAACTAAATACACAAGTATAAGAGTAGTAATAAGAAATAACAATTAAAAGAATGAACGAGTAACAAATATTAGAGAGTTAGTAATTAAAAAGAATTTAGCAAGACTAGTAATTAATAAACAAGAGTACTAATTAGTAAATACTAGTAGTAATTAGCAAGAGTAGTAATTAAAAAGAATTTAGTAAGACTAGTAATTAATAAACAAGAGTACTAATTAGTAAATACTAGTAGTAATTAGCAAGAGTAGTAATTGGAGAGGAAAATAGTAGCAAAGCTTGTAGAAATATAGAATGTTTAGGTAAGAGAGAGTAAGAAGATTGGTGTGAAAAATTAGAGAGAAATGGTGTGAATTTATAGATTTTAGAAACTTCACAAAAGACCAAAATACCCCTACAAACTATCCGTTTATAGTTGTTGGGGAGGGTAAGAGTGTAAAGGAGTTGAAAAATATAGGTTAGACTAAAATACCCCCCAAACTAGCCGTTATATTGCTGTTGGGGGGGTAAAAGTGGAATTTTGGAAAAGGGGTGGAAGAAAGGGGGGGAAAAACAAAAAAATTCAAACAAGTGGGGCCAAAACCGGGCCAAACCCGGGCCGCAGACCGGGCCAGCCCCGGGCCAGATCCGGGCCGCAGACCGGGCCAGACCCGGGCCGCAGACCGGGCCAGACCCGGGCCAGACCCGGGCCGACTTCGGGCCGGGCCAAACCCGTTTCCGGGCCGGGCCGGGCTTTTTCGCAGCAATGGACGGCCTGGTCCAGGCCCAGGCCCCAGGCCCGCTGTGCTGGGGCCGCTACTGTTCATCGTCGGGGCCGGGCCAGCCCGGGCCAGAACCGAGCCGGGTCGGGCCAGCCCGCGGGCCGCCCGGCCCGTTTGACAACTCTAAGCGCAAATCGCCCAGTAAAGATAATACGAGGAACAACGCAGACAGCGAAGTGACAGCCTTGGGAGAAATGATAGTCGGTCTCAACGATATCAAGAATCCAGAATTTCAAAGAATGACATAACATCATTTCAATGGATCAAGCAACATGTTTTCTTTTCTTTTAGTCAGACTGAGCGGCTTTAAGGCCCAACAGAACAACATTATCACCATATTGAATGAACTGAACTGACAGAACTGACTGACCAACTACAATGCACGTGAGCACTAAATTGCCAAATTAAACATAAATCAAATATAAGCCATTAAAATCACAATGTCATGATAAAGTCAAATGCAATGCAGACACCGACCGGACTGACTGGACTCAATCGACACGACTGACTCGATTCGCGCGCCCTACATCCTGTTTGCCTGTGATTATGTTTCACTGGCCCTTCTTTCACATAATGTCCCGTGCTCCGGGATGTTCATCTCAGTCTCAGACAAATAAAAGAGACAGCAAGCACAAGAAGGGAACTCACGAAGTAATTATCTCATTATTTCAATGTATTAAAACAATTCCTCACTTCTCACCACTCCGAACGCTTAATTACGCTAGTTTCCTAAAATTTAGCGCCAACATGGTTATTTAGCAATATACCCCCTGATGGCCGCTACAGCCCCAACACCTCAAAACCGTTTTAAAACTACTTTTTAAATGTATTACATCAATTATATACCAATATACCAAATATTTCCTTTATCAAATTTTAAAGGGGATGAGTTACCAAAACACCCCCAACTTAAGCAAAATACCCCCTGGCAGCTATCGACCCAACAAACATCTCAGAACAACTTTGAAAAACTTAATACCGTAAAATTACCAAAATACCCCTCTCGGGGTGGCAAATTGCCAAAATGCCCCTGGCATCAGAATAATCTCAAAAGTGCATTGAAATGCTATTTTAAGCTTCCCTAATTCATTCTTGATCTAAAAGTATTTTACAGACTTTTCGCCCAAAAATCCCGAACCGGTGTCCGGATCGAGCGCTTAAAAGCCCGTTCGGCCAAAAAATAGCTAACGACTTCGGAATGGCCCGAAATCCTGGGGGATGGCTTCAAAACAACCTTTCAGGTGTTTTACTTACATTTCTGGACTAGAAAGTCCTTTGAAAAACTTAACACTGTAAAATTACCAAAATACCCCTCTCGGGGTGGCAAATTACCAAAATACCCCTGGCATCAGAACGATCTCAAAAGTGCATTAAAATTATATTTTAAGCTTCCCGAATTCATT
>JAVXUP010004363.1:0-12500 GCA_033070095.1 Escallonia herrerae | reverse complement strand
CACTTGGTTCAAGCATCACTCAAGCAAGGTAAAGTTTGTGATCTTGCTACCGTTTATCTTAGTAATTTTAATTTGTTATGTTCAGTAAATATATAATTAGCAAAATAGGAGACACTTTTGAGATTATGTATATGGTATCCTAAATCGGTCTAATCGTCAAGATAATTTTGAGATAATAAGCGTATTCTATTTCTACATAGGTCTTTTTCACAATGTCTGATTTCGTGTCGAGCTCCAGCACCCCCGTAGATGCTAGTGATCCGTATCTAGGACGAACCTTTCAAACGTTGGAAGAAGCTGGAGAATGTTTTCGAGCTTATTCATTGAGGGTTGGTTTTGGCATTAGAATAAAAACTACAAGAACAAGCAGCGTATCGAAAAGGATATGCTCTCGCTTATACGAGTGTCATAGGGGCAGAAACCCAGTGCAAAATGAGACACGCGTAGGCAACGATGACAGTGATGATGACGAAATAGGGTATGCGCGGAGAAGACGGGATTGCTTTGCGCGCACGAATTGCCAGGTCAAGATGTTCGTAAGCTATAAAGCCAAACAAGATCATTGGCTTATTACCAGCCTGGAACTGGCACACAATCACCCGTTAGTAACCCCTTCTAAGGTGAGTCAGATGCATCAACACAAGAAGATGGGTAAGGTCGCGAGGAGCCTAATTCACACAATGAGCGATGCGCGGCTAGGACCTACCGACATGATTAATGTTCTTGCTGAACAGGCTGGGGGAATTCAAAATTTAAACTTTAACACGACAGACGTTCGTAACGCGGTCCGAACCCATAGACGAGCCGCGTATGACCTCAATGATGCGCAAGCGACAATGAGCCTATTGAAACGGATGCAGATGGAGGACCCGCAGTTTACCTTCGACTATAAACTTGACGACGAGCATCGAGTTAGCACAATTTTTTGGGTCGACGGTCGTTCGAGGCTAGCTTATAAGCATTTTGGGGATGTCGTGACTTTCGACACCACATACCGTACCAACAAGTACTCGATGCCGTTCGCTCCTTTCACGGGCGTCAATCATCATTATCACTCCATCCTGTTCGGGTTCGCCTTGTTAAGGGACGAGAGCGAGAGTTCTTTTGAATGGTTGTTTAGGGTGTGGCTGGAAGCAATGAACTTCAAAGCACCGACTGTTATCATCACCGATCAAGATTTGGCAATGAAGAAGGCTATTGCTACCGTCTTCCCAGATACTCGACACAACTTGTGCACTTGGCACATAAGCAACAAATACCCGGAACGTCTGCATCACATGTACGCAAAGTATCCAGACTTTAAACAGGATTTTGACAAATGCGTCCTCAAGTCATTAACGATTGAGGAATTCGAGGAGAGGTGGGAAAAGCTTGTTCGGGATTACTCATTGCAAGACAACGAGTGGCTCCAGCACTTGTACGGGCTCAAAGAGCAATGGATTGGTGTTTACACGAGAAGTCATTTTTCTGCGGGCATGAAAACGACGGGCAGGAGTGAATCTATGAATGCCACGTTCGATAATTATGTGGGTACAGCTACCAATTTGAAGAGTTTCGTCACATCAGCACAAAAAGCGGTTGCGTCGTTGTTCGTGAAAGAAAGGGCTGCAGACTTTGCAACCACGTACAAGCAAAGGAGAAGGTTGCTTGAGACCCCGCTGGAGCTGAACGGTGCCAAAGTCTATACGAAGGAGATCTTCCTGCTATACCAAGTAGAGCTGCAAAAATCGGGCCGATACAGTATATATAAGGTGGCAGAAAAGTCGTCGCGTGAGTACAAGGTTTATTCGCTCGTGAATGACCTCGTCCCTGAGAAGCTGCGCAGAATTTATACGGTGACCCACGACACATTGACGGACTCGGTGACATGTGTTTGTAAGAAGTTTGAGTTCCATGGCATCCTGTGTAGACACATTCTGCGGTTTTTCACACAGAAGAATATCAGGACAATCCCCGATAAATACGTCCTGCCACGTTGGACGAAAGGTGCAAACAGGTTGCACGGTACCATTTCCTTTCCGGAGCACCCGTATACTGACTTTGAAGAATCAGAGACGTTGCGGTATAATCATCTGGTGACGATGTTCACCCGTTTGTCCGTAAAGGGTGCTGCTACAATGGTCGGATATAAACATCTCCTCGAGGTAGCTCAGCAGCAAGAGCCCATCGTCGACCAATTGGAAGCAGCTTCAGTCAGCAATGCGGTTGACACCGAGCCTACGACGGGATCAGAAGATGACGAGCCGGGGGAGGGAGCCGACAATGATATCCGGCCTTCGGATCCAATTATATCGCAAACGAAAGGCCGCAAGAGATCTACGCGGATGAAAAGCTCTATTGAGACGGCAACTCAACCAAAAAAGCTAAGAAGGTGTGCATTGTGCAACAAAATGACAGACCACGACAAGCGGAACCATTACAAGGCACTGGGGATAAGTCCAGTGCCTTTGCAAGACGGGGAAGAAGATGATGCCGAGGATGAGGACGAACAAGCTGCAGTGGAACTTTAGTGTACTGAATATTTTGTAATAATCTTTTATGAGCCATCAAAAGTGTCGGACATTTTGTAATAATATTTTAGTAATGACTCGTTTGTAATAACCTTTACAATCATTTTTTTATACGTGATTTCTTACACTGTCCGCTACACTGCGCAGCACAACATTAGAAACCTAAGGTATTAAAGAATACCCCCCTACAACACTTAGTTTTTTTTGGTTTTGGTTTGCTTCTTTGCGTCCGCTATACTATGTAGCGGACGGCCCCGCAGAATACCCCCCTACAACACTTAGTTTTTTTTTTGTTTTGGTTCACTTCTCTGCGTCCGCTATACTATGTAGCGGACGGCCCCGCAGAATACCCCCCCTACAACACTTAGTTTTTTTTTGTTTTGGTTTACTTCTCTGCGTCCGCTATACTATGTAGCGGACGGCCCCGCAGAATACCCCCCTACAACACTTAGTTTTTTTTTGTTTTGGTTCACTTCTCTGCGTCCGCTATACTATGTAGCGGACGGCCCCGCAGAATACCCCCCTACAACACTTAGTTTTTTTTTTGTTTTGGTTCACTTCTCTGCGTCCGCTATACTATGTAGCGGACGGCCCCGCAGAATACCCCCCTACAACACTTAGTTTTTTTTTTGTTTTTGTTTTGTTTACTTCTCTGCGTCCGCTATACTATGTAGCGGACGGCCCCGCAGAATACCCTCTGGTTCACTTCTCTGCGTCCGCTATACTATGTAGCGGACGGCCCCGCAGAATACCCTTTGGTTCACTTCTCTGCGTCCGCTATACTATGTAGCGGACGGCCCCGCAGTATACCTCTTCTCTGCGTCCGCTATACTATGTAGCGGACGGCCCCGCAGAATACCCCCCTACAACACTTAGTTTTTTTTTTGTTTTGGTTCACTTCTCTGCGTCCGCTATACTATGTAGCGGACGGCCCCGCAGATACACTGATTATCGAACACTTGGTTATTTTTTGAACACTTGCCCTGCAGATAGACAGATATCCAACACTTGGTTTCCCACCGTTAAATCATATTGGTCAATAAAATCAATCGCATTCAATAAATTTTTTTTAAAAAAGTGTTGTAACGTTACAATGTGAATTGGGGAACATCATCTCTCGCGGGAATGATGTTCCTTACACGGATTTACAATAAACCTAATAGCTCTAGGCCGGCCATTCATAATTTGCCAAGCAATCCTATACCTAAAGTCTTGTATGCATTCTTCGCTCCAGACAGTCTTCTTGAGGCTCTCAGACCGGCAAATGTAATCCATGTACATGCAGAGGAAGACGCCGCAGTCCGAGGAATTATGTTGCTTGGGCCTACTCCTCTTCAATCGGAAAATGAGGACCGGCCTGCGCGATACCTTCTCCCGACGCCTACCATTGACCAGGGCAGCAAAAAGATTCTGCGAGAACCATAATAAGCATTAAACATAGCTAGCAAAATAAGATTAATCAGTTTTATAATATGCAAGTTACAACAAGAAGGAAACAGGATCTTACCATGGCATCCAACTGGCCTATGCCTCGGTACATATCAATCACAGGCATCACGTCGGTATCGTCGTAGAGACTGTCGACGACTGAAACCGTGCTCTGTAATGGTTCGTAGCAAACCAAGTACCAGTGGGCATTCCCTAAAAAGGGGATTAGAAACACGTCGGCAACACTTGCGCTCACTGGACTATCCCTAGCAAGATATGCTTGTAGGTTAGGGGACGGTTTCCACTGGGCCATGCCTCTCCCCTTCCTTGCATTGCCCCAGTCGTGCCACTCTTGTACTAGGAGCTGATGGAAAAAAGCATCCAAGATAAACACGCGCAGACCGATGTTTGGATGCTCCCGACACCTTCGCCTCAGAATTTGCACGTAGTGCGAGATGACACCGCTGTCTAACCAAGATCCCGGCGCCAGCGAGGCGATCTCTGTCCAAGAGGCATTGTAATCCAAGCCCTCGGGGTGATCCATGTCATACGACGCTCCGTCTTGGGGGGCCCCGCTAAAATAACGGGCTCGGATTAGATCGCATTTATGCGGCTTTAGGGGCCTGGCTGGATGCCCTTTCGGATATTGCCCTCGGGGGTCGATCGGGGGATATTGGCCTCCAATTCCTTCTTCGGCCGGCTGATATTCCCCTTCGGGGCCGCCAACTGGTCCCGCCCACGGGACAATGGGCAGTGCCTCGGAGAAACCGTAGTTTCCGAAAGGAAAGTCTTGCGTGACTTGAGAGAGGGGTTCCGGGAACAAATTGAAGGAGGGGCCGCTGTAATCGCCCCACGACGCTTGAGCCTGTCCCATCCCCGCTTCAGAGGTACCAACAACTCCCTGACTCACCCCTGAAGCCTGTCCAGAGGGATCACCGTATCCCTGGCTGACGCCCGTATAACCCATTCCCGGGCTTACTCCCGAAGACTGGCCCGATGCTTGGCGCAAAAAATTCCCGCAGCCTAAAGCCAATGTCGCAGCCTGTTGGCAAAGATCCTCGCCCATTGCGCTCACCAGATCCCTCCGCTCACTCAACTTCTGGAAGAATGCAAGCGAGGCATTAACCTACATCCAAAGAGATAAAAAATTAAGTAACTTCAATCAGACATTTATATTCAACTAATTTGGTTCAAGTCAGACTTGTTGGGCAACTTACGAGATTGTATGCCATACGCTCATCGATCTGACCCCTAGGCGCATACCTCTCCCCACGTTCAAAGTTTACAGGGGCTACTCTCCTCCGCGTGATGCGGTAGTACCACTCATCGTACTGATCGATGCTGATAACGGGGTCTGGCTCCGAGACGATGGCCGCCAGTGTGTCCTGCCAAGAAGTCCAAAGCTCTATTTCGGCCGCGCACAATTCGTACGCATTGGCGGTGCCAAACACTCCGACATCCGGTGGGTTCCTGTTAACCCTCATATCCGGGGCATCGACTGGCAAACCCTGCTCCAACTCAAAATGGCGCATTGCTCGGTCGGGCAGCTGCCACTCTGCGAGCTCGAAATGGATCAGGGGTGTGCGCTGCAACCCGGAGAGCGTGAAGACGAACGACTCTCCCACCCGTCGCGCCAAACGTATGTACGGTGCCCAACGCATTTGGCCCGGAGATAGACGGTCGAACTCCCCTCGATAGTACGTAATGTTGTGATGGGGATCGACTCTCCTCTTGTAGTGGCTAGCCCTCCGGCTGTACTCCCAAGCACACAACCGAGGCCAGACTTTGTCGGTTCCATCCCTACGCGTTGGTGCACCGGGAGCAAGGTGTTCGTAAGACCACACCTGAGAACATCAAAAAATTATATTTATATCGTCGATTCAACAAAAATAAAACACAATAACGAAGACATGATTTATATGATATACCTGCAATAGCGAGAGACATGCACATATGGCTTTGGAGTTGGGCCTCGTTGCCTTGTGCAATGCTCGGTACAGATACGAAAGAACCGCTGCACCCCAGGCATAATCCCCAACCTCCGACAGGTTACCCAACAACGGTAAATATTTCACGCTGACCGTGTTCTTCGACGTCGTTGGGAATAAAATTGCTCCCATCACCCACAAGAGGAAGGCCTTTGTGTACACCACAAGCTCACGGCCCGTATAGTTTTCCGGCAAAACCCCGTAGGTATCTACCAACCACTTCAACTTTATACCACCAGTGCTAAATTGATCCTGGGGTATCGAAGTGAAGAAGTCTCGCGCTGTTCTCTTATTCGTTGCGTCTGACGGAGGAGCAATTACCGGCCGCCCCGTCACCGGCAACCCCAAGATGAACCCTACATCTTCTAGGGTAATCGTCATCTCTCCGAGCGGGAAGTGAAACGTATTCGTTTCACTTCTCCACCTCTCAACAAGGGCACCTATCAAGGCCCGGTCAAGCTGTTGAAAGATCTGCCCATGCGTGAAAATCCCAAACCCAATTCCACGCAGTATTCTTTTCTGGGACTTGTTCAAGGTCCATCTCGTGAACTCGCGAGATACTTCTACGGTGGTGAGAAGTTCTCTTTCCTACGAATTATTAATAAATACAATTTGAGCAAAATGAACGGTAAAACAACGTTCGTAATAATAAGAAAGTTGATAAATAATGTATCTTACTCCACCATCCCATATGAGCGTACTGATATGGTTGGCTTGGTCGTATAACACGGATGGATCTTCTGGTCCAGGGATAAATTCCATTTTTTGCAACTGAAACTATGGAATCGGATTTTACAAACGCTAGCACATGAACAAATACATACATATATAAATCCTCATCACCGCTAGCACATGCTCAATGCATAATCAAAACCACGCATAAAACGCAATATTGATCACAACTATAGATTAGAAACATGTAAAGGATTGATTTTGTGAACTTACGTGATCTATTAGGGGGGGTATTAAAGCTGCTCTTATGAAGAAATTGCGCAGATCTGCTTGCCAACGCCGCTGGGAATATTTGTGAGTAGGAAGAACGGAGAAGAAGAGTGTAGAAGTTATAGGGGACTTTCTTTTGTGAGTAGGAAGAACGGAGAAGAAGAGTGTAGAAGTTATAGGGGACTTTCTTTTGGGTTTGAATATATATATTTGCTGTCCGCTGGACAATATATATTTGCCGTCCGCTATATAGTATCGCGGGTCTGTTCCTTGTCCGCTATATAGTATCGCGGACGCTAGACTTTTGGTTGTTTTGGTAGTTTTCTCTACGTCCGCTATACTATGTAGCGGACGGCCCCGCAGAATTTTTTTGGTTGTCTTCTCTACGTCCGCTATACTATGTAGCGGACGGCCCCGCAGTTTTTTTTTGGTTGTCTTCTCTACGTCCGCTATACTATGTAGCGGACGGCCCCACAGAATACCACTACTTAGTTTTTTCTACACTTAGTTCCACCTCTCCAACACTTAGTTTTTTCTACACTTAGTCCAAACTGTCCGCTATATAGTATCGCGGATATACTTACCGCAGAAAATGGTTGGCACGGACCAGACATTTAGTTCCCGACCTTCCCGAACCCGGCCTAAGCGGAGGGCCTTATATCCGCTATATATATAGAGCTATACAATGTAGCGTAATGTAATAAATTGGAATAAATTGGCGCCCGTAATGCAGTTTTAATAAATTGAAATAAATTGGCCCGAAGACTTGTTTTAGCGACATAGTACGTTAATGCTATTTTAATAAACTGACGCCCGAAGACTTGTTTTAGCGACGGAATCAACAATCTCAATTTTTCCAAAAAATAATGTACGATTCATAATCAACGATCTCAATATATCGAGGCAACAAAAAAAGGCACAATTAAGCAAGAAAAAATTTGAAAACATAATAAACAAGAACATAAATTTTTTTATTATAATAAACTATGGTTCACAAATGGGGTACGAAAGCTTTTCACAAGCGCTCCGTTCAAAGATTACAACTTGAAAATCCCACCACCCAAGGTGTTCGAACACTACAAAGTCCCCGAGTTCGAGGCCATGCTGGCGCACGAAGACGTTCCAACCCTCTGCGAATTCCTTTTTTTGGGATCGGCCGGGCTTCAGCTTGATTTCAACCTGCCATGCCCCCTTGCGGCTATATAATCTTGCACTATCATGAATTGTTGTAAATTGATTGGTAAATGCTTCCGGTATGTCCTACCAAACACAAAATACAAAAAATAGGTTAGTTTTGGTTAAGAAAAACAAAAGATCAAACTTTTAACACACGAAAATACAGAGAAAGAGAAAGAGGGATAGCCTACAAGTTCATGCTCAAATCCCGGCATCATGACTTTGAAAAAGTGTTTGCCTACCAGGTGCAAGTTGCCAATATAATCGTAGGCGTAGGTGGTCTCCGATCCAGAAGCCATCGAGATCGGCGTTGAGGGGAGGACGGTGGTGTCGGCGGAGATGTGGGTGACCGGAGATGTGGGTCGCCGTAGATGGGGTAGCGGCTTTAGGTTAGATGTTCGAGAGAGGGGACGCCGTCCGCTACAATAATATATATACCCCGATCTGATTAAATATTTATAGCAGGAGAGAGTTGACGAAGGGACGCCGTCCGCTACAGATACCAAGGGGACACTGTTGACGCCATACAGATACCAAGGGGACAGTTCTCGGGGCTCACGCCCGAGACTTTATAGGCGACCGAGAGGACAGGCCCTGACATGTGTCAGCCTAGAGATCGTCCGCCATACAGTATGGCGGACGCCTTTTTCCTGACACATGTCAGGAACAGAAAGGCGTCCGCGAGACAGTCTCGCGGACATGGGAGGAGGGCAAAAAGGTAAAACTCCCGTCCGCGAGACAGTATGGCGGACGGGGTCAGTTTTGGAAAAAGGCGCGATCTGGACCGTCCATCTTTCAGGATGGACGGTCAGATCGCGCTAGCAAAATACCCCATTTTGCTAGCGCTATCAACGGATCAGCTCCCATATATATATGAATATTGATCCATATCTATCGGTGAAAAAATATCTATTTCTCCACAACCCATCTAGCCGTCTACGTCTCCTAGTTAACGGCCGAAATTACTTTTTTTTTTTGAATAGTTTTTGCTTAACCTCCCCTAAGAGGAGCGGTTAGCATTTTTCCAAAAATGCCCTCCATTTCACTTGAACTATTCTCTGTCTCTCTCTCTCTCCTCCTACCTCCCTCCCTCCCCACCCCTTTTCCCTGATCCTGTCTTCCCACATTGCCACCACCCCTGCAACATCAAAATCCCTACCACAGGAAATACTAAGCAAGAATCGGGCAACAAGAAAATCATACGAAAATACAACAAGTATCAGCAACAGCAGCTGTATCGCCACCACCGAGATCCATTCCAGATCTGAGCCAAAATCACCATTTCGGTGGTTTTGGCTCAGATCTAGCATAGATCTCGATTATTTTGGGAAGGATCTACAAAGTGCTCTATGAATTTTTGTAGTGCTCTATGAATTTTTGTTTCAGAAGATTACAACAATGGAGTTATGGGCGTGGCAGGTGGCTATCTTCTCTCTCTTCTTTCTATATTTTGTGGAAGTAGCGGCAGTGTTGGTGGGTGGGTGCGGGTTGGGGTGGTTGTTTGGAGGTGGTTGTCACAATGATCAGGTTGTTGGTTATGGGCGAGGTGGGTACGATGGTGGACGATAATGACCTGCCGTGAGGTGCGTTGGTTGGATGACCGGCTGTGGGTACGGTGGGTGTTGGGTTTTTTGGTCTTGGTATTTTTTGGAGGTGAACGGCTAGATGGGTGTTGGGCTTTTTCGGGTGGTTAGGGGTGGTGAAAGGGTGGGTGTTGTGGCGGAGGTGGTATTGGCAGTGCCGAGATTGCCCTTAGCGACGCCGACGCTGGCACTATTCAGAGACGACACTATCTTTCCTCACTTTTTATTTTATTTTATTTTCATTTTATTTTCAGATATGTTACAAGTTTTTTTGAACTGATTAAAGGTTGTGATTGACCTTTGGATGGTTGTGGCTGGTGGGTTGGTGGTTGTGGCTAACGGTTTGGTGTTGGGGTGGGGGTCATCGCTGATGGATGTTAGGGCAGCTGGTTGGTTGGATGGGCGGCGATTGGCTGTCATAGTGATGGTTGGCTGGACATACAAAAGATAAGAGAACAATAGAGAACCGAAAACAAAAGAGAAAACAATTTGTCTCCTAACCGCTACTAAGCGTAGCAGTTAACTGTTACTGAGTGTTAACCGTTGCACTTTGTTGCGGTTAGACAATAAATGTTGTCTTGGGATGTGAACGAGGGACATTTTGGGCAAAATTCTAACGCTACAAATAGTAGCGGTCAATCTAGTTATAGCGGAAAAAAAGTAATCTCGGCCGTCCACCGGACAACGCGGATGGCTAGATGGATGGTGGAGAATACCTATTTCTTCACCGGTAAATGTGTGTGTGTGTGTGTGTGTGTGTGTGTGTGTGTGTGTTTTAGTGGAAATGTCTGTGTGAAAAGGATAAAATGATGTAGAAATAGACATTCTCTTTCTGTTTTTTGTAATAAGAAATTGAAGCTTTATTTAAACTATTTTTATTTGGAGATCTGTTTTCATAACATCATCTTGTTTCTAAAAAATACATCTACATAAATATTTTTGTGACAGATAAAGGTGTAAAAAAGTATAATATGGAGTTAACATAGACATTCCATGTTTGTTTTATGTAATAAATACCTTGCTAATACTGGAATTTTCGTAATTGAAACTTGTTAGTAGACTTTTTTTTCCCGTCTCTTTCAAAATTTATTCTCGAGTTGTCAAATGTTATACAAAAACAATTACCGTTAATAGACGGGTATGAGTGCTGAAACTTGTAACTTTAAATAGTATTACTTCAAATACTGCTACTTGATTATTTGTTTCTAATGGTACCTTTGGTTATTTTTTCCTGATTTGGAATTCCTACATCGATGCTAACTTGGACAAATCTGCACCCGAAATAAAAAAACAAGTCACACACAGGTCTGTTGCTATTGGTAGTTTGATAATGATGGGGAAGTCAGGAACTTCATCAACTATGTGATTGTATGAAGCAGATTGTTGTATCTCACTTATGGAGGGAGTCGGTTTCGCTCCAGCAAGAACGTCAATAGTCTAACAATGAGTTTTTTTTTCTAAATAATCCCTTTTTATTACTTAATTACCTATTTATCTCATTTTTAACCTTAATTACCTATCTAACCCATTTTTGAAAATCTCACTTTCAAAGAGAGATTTTAAGCTAAGAAACGTCGTTCCAAACTACGTTTTCAAGCAAAAGTTACTATGTTTAATGAAAATCTCACTTTCAAAGAGAGATTTCAAGCCAAGTTTTTCAAGCAAACGTTAATATGGAAATCTTACTTTCAAAGAGAGATATCAAGCTGAGAAAACGTGGTTACAAATCACGTTTTCAAGCAAACGTTACTATGTTTAATGGAAATCTCACTTTCAAAGAGAGATTTCAAGCTGAGAAAACGTGGTTCCAAACCACGTTTTCAAGCAAACGTTACTACGATTAACGTTTGCTTGAAAACGTGATTTGGAACCACGTTTTCTCAACTTGAAATCTCTCTTTGAAAGTGAAATTTCCAAAAATGGGTTAGATAGGTAAATAAGGTTGAAAATGGGGTAGATGGGTAATTAAGTAATAAAAATGAATTATTTAGGGAAAAAACTCGTCTAACAATGGTTTTATAGATTCAACGGTCAATGCAAAAGTGTTGACTGATATGACATTTTTGTACAGTTAATTCATCCACAAAGTACCATTCATACAGTCACGTAAAGATGCCAATGGTCAATGTAGAAGTTTCAATATATGATTACTAATTTTTGAGAAATATTATGTGAGCTTTACAAGTATCACTTAAACTCAAATGAGTAATGAAAAATATTTATGACTTTATCAAAGCAGTGTATGCCAATTATTCTAAAATAAGTATTGCCTTAACAGAAGTTGCACTTACTTTGAAACCATGAACACTAATTTTCTATTTCTTTTACTTACTAATGGTCACACCTGAATCTTTAGTGGAATTAGTGCACTTGTATGGAAACAAACATGGGAAAGATAAGGGTTAAATAGCTAATGACACCCTGTACTATACATGATGTGCGATTTGCCCCCCTCCACTTCAAATTTCAGCACTAACCCCCCCTCCCCCCCCGGCAGTTACGAAAATTGGGCCACAATTAATGCGGCGTAACATATATATATGAAATGTCAGTTTTGTCCTTCCTTTTAACCCGTTAATTTGCCTCAACTTTTTACCCAAACCATTTCAAACTCTCTGCCTTCCCTTCAAACTCTTTGCCTTCTCCTTTCATCTTCTTCCTCTCAAAACTAGAGACTAACCTCTTCATCTTCTTCGTCTTGCGTCTGTTCTACTCCTTACCTTTAACCAAACTCTCTCTCATATTCTCCTCCCATTAGAACGACATGTGTGCTGATCTGCTGAAGAGAAGGGATGAGCAACTACGGTAGACATCTAGGAGGTCATTAACCAAACACTGATTTTTATCGCTTTCTTGGAATGACCCAAAAAAAT
>JAVXUP010004362.1:0-33893 GCA_033070095.1 Escallonia herrerae | reverse complement strand
GGTGGGAAAGCCTATATACTTTTTAATGATGCTAAAAATTATAAGAGAACCTTTTAAATTACTTCGATCTTTTTTTGTTCGCAGTTACCTAAAATAGTACAATCGCATGTAAACATATCATGAAGAATTTCTTGGTCAATTATTGGTGACGAAACGATTTTAAATAATGTTTATTTTTCTGTTTCTCAAAAAACTTGCTCTAACTAATTTTGGTTGAGTTAAAGCAGTTTTCATATATATTATCCCACAATTGAATGCACAAGTCTAGCACATGGAGAGAAATTTTTTTGGTACAAGTCACTTGATCAATGGATTCACATGTTAGATGGGAATTGAATAATTACATTCATGAATTTTGTGCCGTGTAGACAAACATTTGTCTCTAAGTAGTATTAGTGACCAAAATGAATAGGAATAGCAAAACATTTATAGTCAAAAGGTAAGTATTGCTTAGCCACCACTATCTAGAACCGTTGGATCAGAATTGATTTTGGATCACGTAATATTTTTTAATGTCAACGCAACATCTATTATGCCATACCATGTAAGGGATCCATGGCCTATGGGCCGGCCCAAAGTGGCAAATAGGTTTATGAGATAGGGAAGTCTATATCCTTTTTAAATGATGCTAAAAATGGTAGGGAACCTTTTTAATTACTTTGGCCTTTTTTTTATTGTCAATTAAGATAGTATAACCGCATGTAAAGATATCATGAAGAATATCCTGGTCAATTGGTGACGAGAAGATTTTAATTAATGTTTATTTTCTATTTTCTCTGGACGAAAACTTGCTCTAATTAGTTCTGTGAAGTTAAAGCACAATTTGCATCTATTCTATCCCCCAATTGAATGCTCTAGAGTCGCACATCGAGAAAGAGATTGAGGAAAAATACGTCTGATTGAAGCCAATTATGCAAAAATTAAAAAAGTTTCAAATGACAAATTCTGATTGCCTCATTGAGTAAATTCGATCATCCATTGGTAGTTGCAAGACTTATTCAGTCGTCCCTTCTTTTTAATGGTCAAGACGTAACAATTAATCTACTGTGCCCCAACAAGTAAGGGATTCATGGGCTATGGAAGTGCCTAAAATAGAAGATGTGTGTATGAGATAGGGAAGTCTATATACTCTTTAAATAATGCTAAAAACCTGTAGGAGAACTTTTTTATTTATGTCATTCTTTGCATTGTTCGCTTCTCTTAAAAAAATAAGGGTGCAACTTGGGTTGGGCACCCCATGCCAGCTAGTAGAATTATGGGCATAAGCTTAGGCCCCGTTTGACACTCTTTTTTTGCCTCTTTTTTTTCAGTTTTAAGAACTGAAAAACAAGGAGTGTTTGGTAA
Organism: Escallonia herrerae; assembly: GCA_033070095.1. Classification (NCBI taxonomy): domain Eukaryota; kingdom Viridiplantae; phylum Streptophyta; class Magnoliopsida; order Escalloniales; family Escalloniaceae; genus Escallonia; species Escallonia herrerae. The sequence continues at coordinate 32,549 of JAVXUP010004362.1, read as the reverse complement.
CCATTTTTTTTTTCAATTTAAAAAATCAGTTTTTAAACTGCAGAGTAAAAAAAAAACTCCAAAAACTGTTTTTTTTTTTTCACTTTTGGTTTTTTTTTTTAGACCACCACCACCACCTTCCCACCGCTGGCAGCCACCTCAGGGACCACCGTCGAAGACTGCCGGCAGCCACCTCCGGCCGCTGGCAGCCATCGCCGGAGACTGTCGGCAGCCACCTCCGGCCGCCGGCCACCACCGCCGGCGACTACCGGCAGCCACCTCCGGCTGCCGACCACCACCGCCGGTGACCATCGCTACGCCCCACCACCGCCACCGCAAACCACCAAAAAAAAAAAGGGTCAAAATAAAAAGGGTTACCAAACACAAAAAAAAAAAGGGTTATCAAACAACCACTTTTTTTATAAAAAAAAAAATTAAGCTGCTCTTTAAAAAATTGCTCTTTAAAAACTGAAAACCAAAAAAAAATTTTTGTCAAACGAACCCTTAGTTTTACATATGCCATGGTTTGTTGGGGTGGTGACCATGCAGGGTTTTGATGGTGATGGGAATGTGAGTTGGGTTTGTAATGGGCGATAGTGGTTGACGGTGACAGTTGGGAGAGGAAAAGGAGTGATGGGTGTGGAGGCTATGTGTTTATGATGGGTAGAGGTGTTGGGGTGATGGTTGGGAGGGGGAGGGGGAGTGATGGGTGTGGAGGCAATGTGTTTGTGATGGGTGGTGGTGTTGATGGTGACAGTTGAAAGAGGAGGGGGTGATAGGAGTGGAGATGGTGGGTTTGTGATGGGTGGTGGTGTTGACTGTGACTTTTTTTTTTTTATGTAAATCAAGATAATGCATTAATAAGGAGGAATTACAAAAGATGGTGCTTGGTTCACCATTCATCCATTAACAAAAGAGAATCAAAGGATGAAGATGGAACCAAACCAAAAGAGTTCGAATCATCAGCCCACTTGGCTAAATTGTGTGCAATACTATTTACACATCTATCTACTTTCAAAATATCCCAGCAAATCAATTTATGTAGTTTCTCACGAGCTTATGCAATTATAGAATAGCTCTTCCAGTGAGGCTGCTAATCGTGGTGAAGTAGCCAATCCACTACAACCTGGGCATCCCCTTCAAAGATTACATGAGTGCAATTGTTTGTCAAAGCAAGATCTATTGTTGTTAGGCTGCCAAGCGCTTCAGCTGTTTTAGGGTCCATTACTCCATTTGTTGTAGTGATGGCCGCAATAATATTACCTCTGTGATCTTGAATGGTCGCAGCTTGAATGGTTCTTGTCTCTCTTACCGCAGCATCAAAGTTCACACGATGCCAGTGAGAAGGAGGATTAAATCTGTCACAAGTCTGCACTCTTGCTGTAGAGAGGGGAGAGAAAGTCTCTTTGTATCTACCATACTCCGCTTTGACTTGCTTTGATATATCCTTTACATTGGTTTCCACTTTTTGGAACACCATTTGATTTTTACATCTCCAAACTTGATCCATTACTGTAACAGCAAACATAGAGTAATGATGCTAGCCTTAGATTCATTACCTTGAGAAATTGGTGGAGATAAAATACCTGATAACCATTGTATTGAATGATTTCTGAGATCAATATTAGAACCTGTTAGTGGCTGGACAGGGCTAATAGGTAGACGAAAATTTTCAGGCAACACTAGCCAAAGTGCTCGAGTTAGAGGGCATTTGATAAATAAGTGGGATAAAGGCTCTTCGCTAGATTTGCAAAGGGGGCACTTGGTGTCAATTTCAGGGACAAAGTCTTGAAGCTTTTTTCTGACCGGGAGTAAATTCCATGCAATACGCCGTATCAGAATTTTGTTCCTTTCACGAATTCTGGATTTCCACAGCATCTTCTAAAAAGAATAGTACCTTTCTTGATCAAGTTGGAACCGAATTTCATTATCAAACAGATAAGCAGCTTTAGCCGTTAGTTTTCCAGATTTGGTTGGTGTCCAGGCTAAGAGATCCTGAGGCTTTGATGGAGAAATATGAATTTTCATTATTTCGCCAACATGAAATTCCGAAAAAGGCTTTGCAACTTCTCTATGTTCCACGAATTTGATGATATATTAATTAAGGAAGATACTTTTGAACCTGCTAAGAAGTCTTCAGATATAATATCCAGGCAAAAATTCCTAATTGATGGTATCCATGGATCATTTTCGATGTCAATGTTCTCACCACTCCCAACAATATAACATAATCCCTTTCACAATGTCGCGTTGCTTGAGCATATCCCATTCCATATCCAAGATGCTGATTTTGGAGGGTCGTACTCCAAGAAAGAAGTTTCTTTCAGATATTTCTTCTCCATAACATTTCTGGTTCTTTAAGAACCTTCCATCCCAATTTTGTGAGTAGAGCTTGATTTAATGCCTTCATGTCTTAAGAAAATAAAGAGAAGAGATAAATGAAGACATAAAGAGAGAATTGACTGAATGTTTTCTGTGTGTCTTTACATTGAGAAGAGCATGTATTTATATACACAAGAAGAATCAATTAATCCCTAATTCTAAGCCATAAAACCCGTGATCCACTATCAGTGGGATATGATAAGTATAATTCATGTGATCCACTATCAGTGGGATATGATAAGCATAATTCATGTGATTCAATTCCTTAACACTCCCCCTCAAGTTGGAGAGTGAATATCATGAAGTCCCAACTTGTTACGTAATGTCTCGAATTGATCTTTTCCCAATGCTTTTGTGAAGACATCTGCTAACTGAAAGCGGGTAGGCACATATGATGGTTTGATCATTCCAGCTTGTAGTTTTTCTCGAACAATGTGACAATCTATTTCAATGTGCTTTGTGCGCTCATGAAAAACAGGATTCGCTGCAATATGCAAAGCTGCTTGGTTGTCACAAAATAATCGTGTGGGAGCTACCTTTGGAACTCTTAGATCTTGTAGAATATAACGTAGCCACGTTAGCTCTAAACATGTATTTGCCATAGCTCGATATTCTGCTTCTGCTGATGATCTAGAAACATTAGCTTGTTTCTTGGATTTCCATGAGACAAGAGAATTTCCAAGGAAAATGCAATATCCCGTGACTGACCTCCTTGTGGTACGACAACCTCCCCAATCTGAATCACAAAAGGCTTTCAAAGCAAGATTGTTTGTGGAAGGAAATAGTAAACCTTGACCAAGATTACCTTTGATGTATTTAAGGATTCGTATGGCTGCATTCCAATGAGGTTTACGAGGCTCATGCATGAATTGACTTAGTGTCCGAACAGAATAGACTATGTCGGGCCTTGTGACGGTAAGATAAATCAGTCTGCCAACTAGTCTTCTATATTTAGTCGGATCACTCAGTAAAATTCCATCTGTAGGAGTGAGCTTCAAATTTTGTTCCATTGGAAATTTGTCAGGGCGTACACCTAGAAGTTCTGAATCTTGTAAAATATCTAGTGCATATTTTCTCTAAGACATGAAAATGCCTTTCTTTGAACGAGAGAATTCAATACCCAAAAAGTATTTTAAGTCTCCAAGATCTTTGATGCGGAAGCGTTTGAGAAGAAATTTTTTGAGACGTTTAATTTCTTGAAGATCATTTCCAGTGAGAAGTATATCGTCAACATAGATGAGGATCGCAGTGAATGAAGTACCTTTAGCTTTGGTGAAAAGAGAATAATCAGCCTTTGATTGTTAATAACCTGCCCTCTGAATAGTCTCTAAAAACGTGAGAAACCAATTTCTTGATGCTTGTTTGAGGCCATAAAGGGATTTGTGGAGTCGGCATACAATGTTCTCCCCCTGTCAGCAAAGACCAGGTGGAGGTTCCATATACACTTCTTCTTGCAAGTCGCCATGAAGAAAAGCATTTTGAACATCTAATTGGTAGGCGAACCAATGCCGAGCAGAAATAATAGTGAGAAGACATCGAAGTGTAGTAAGTTTCGCTGTAGGAGAAAATGTTTCCTGATAATCGATTCCTTCAACTTGAGTATAGCCCTTTGCAACAAGGTGAGCTTTATAACGCTCAACTGTGCCATCAGATCTGTATTTGGTTTTATAAACCCATTTACAGCCAATAGGTTTATGACCATCAGGAAGTTGAACCAAACTCCAAGTCTTATTTTGTTGCAATGCTTCTAATTCTGCATTCATTGCTTGTTGCCAATGTGGATCAAGGATAGCCTGAGCATATGACTGAGGCTCGGTATGACCTGTAATGTTGGCTAAAAAAGTACAATGGGCAGAAGAGATACGAGAGTAGGAAAGAAAGTGAGAAAGAGGATAGCGAGTACCTGGCGTAGAACTTGGCACTGTGGAAGGAGGATTGACCTGTGCTGACAGTATGTAGTCTCTATGCCATGTTGGAGGTTGCTTGGGCCGAAGGGATTGGCGCGGGGGAGGAGAGGAAGGAATGATAGAATCTGGAGAGGTTGAAATAGGTTCAGCGGATTGGGCTGGAGGCGAGGATGTAAGAGGCTGGGTAGGATTGGGAGAAATATCCTCTGGAGCCATTGGTTCAGCTAAGGGAGATTGTATGGAAGAGGCAGATTCTTGTATGGTTGTTGGATCAGTGGGTTGAGGTTGGGAAGAGGGGATGTTTGTGGGTAAGGATGGTGAAGATTGCCAATTGTCCATGAAGTCGGGAGAATTATAGGGTAATGTGGAAGTTGGATGTGCAGCCGACATGAAAGGAAAGATAGTTTCAGAAAATTTGACATCACGACTAATAAAAAATGTTTTAGTTGTCAAATCATAAAGTTTGAAACCTTTCTGACCAGTAGGATACCCAACAGATACGCAACGTTTGGCACGGGAATCAAATTTATATGTGGGATGAACAACAGTTGCATAACACAGACAACCAAAGACTTTCAAGTGATCAAATGATGGTGGATGATTGTACAATAATTCAAAAGGTGACTTGGAAGATAACAATGTGGTTGGCAATCGGTTGATAAGATAGACAGCAGTCAATACACATTCTCCCCAAAAGGTAAGGGGCAAGTGAGACTGAAAGCGTAGTGCACGTGCTACAGTTAGAATATGGCGATGCTTGCGTTCAACTACCCCATTTTGTTGTGGAGTTGAAACACAAGTGTGTTGATATTCAATACCATGAGAGTGAAAAAAATTTTGCATGGACAAGAATTCTTTACCATTATCTACCCTGATTGCTTTGACCGAAGCATGGAATTGAGTTTTAGCAAATGCAATAAAAGACTGTAAAATTTTTTGAGTTTCTGACTTGTATTGCATAAGAAATAACCATGTGCACCTTGTAAAATCATCCACAATTGTAAGAAAAAAACGAGCCCCTGAATGAGTGGGTACTTTGTGTGGACCCCATATATCACAATGCAACAAATCAAATGGAGCACGAGTTGATATAGTACTTGAAGGAAATGGAAGTCTAGTCTGTTTAGCCATAGGACAAACAACACAATTATTATCAAAATGAATATTATGAGAAGGCAATAATGGAGCAATTAATTTTAGACGAAATGGTGATGGATGTCCCAAACGCATGTGCCACAAATTTGAGGGTTGTGAAACTTGATGAGAAATAGGTGTCTGTTGTATTGGGGACATGTAATAAAGACCACCACGCTGCTTACCCGAGCCAATCATCTTCCCCGTAGCCAAGTCCTGCAAAGCACAAAAGGAAGGAAACAAAATGGCACAACAATTTAAATCATTGGTGAGTTTGCTAACAGACATCAAATTTAAACGAAAAGAAGGAACACATAAAACGTTGTCTAATGTGATATTTGAGTTAAATGGTATGGTGCCAATGGAATTGATTGAGGCAGATGACCCCGTGGGCAAATTGACAGAGGGTATTGATGAGGAATTCGTTTGAGTGAAAAGCGTAGGATCGGAAGTGATATGATCAGTAGCTCCGCTATCCAAAATCCAAGGCTTAGTAAATACAGAATTAATTGAAGCATTTTGAAAAAGAGACAGACCTGCAGCATTTGCATAAGCATCGCTATTACCAGGAGACTTCTGATTTTGAGTCATCATAGACAAGGCATGAGCAAGTTGTTGAAGTTGATCTGTGGAAAGCCTGGGTGAACTGTTGGTGTCTTGCGAATGGACCCCATGTGTAGATTGAGAAGAATCTGTTGTATTCGCAACATGAAATGAATTGAATGCATTTCCTTGAGACCCACGTTGCCGCTGTTGTGAAGTGTTGTGTCGATTACCTTGGCCTCCTGTGTTGTTGGAAACCCATATCCCATTTTTAAATTTGCATCTGTCCTCTGTATGACCTTTTCTATCACAATACTTACAATGAAATTTCAGAGTGCGACAACTTTCAATTGTATGACCTTCTCTATTGCAATGCTCGCAATGCTTGTCTTTAGATTTATTTGAAAAATTATTTCCACGTCTCTGAATTGCAGCCGCGATGGAAAAATTTTCAGTTGATTCCGGTGTCATTTGCCGCTGTGTTTCCTTTTGAATAACAAGGGAATATGCTTGTCGTACATTAGGCAGTGGCGACATCATGAGGATATTTGTACGTACAATATTGTAAGTGTCGTGGAGACCCATGAGAAATTGCATTAAACGGTCTTCTTCCCTTTGCTCATCATGTGCTTTCATCTGGTTACAAGTGGGAAGTGCTCGATATGTATCTAACTCATCCCAAAGGCCTTTGAGTTTTGTGAAATAAGTTGAGACAGTCATGGTACCTTGTGAAAAAGAAGCCAATGATTTTTGAATCTGGTAGATAGCTGGCGCATTCTTTTGTGAAAACTGGTCCTTGAAATCTTCCCACACTTGATAGGCGGTCTTTGCATGAATGACTCCTCTGGCTAGATCCGGTTCTACCGAGTGAGTAAGCCATGATAAAATCATGCTGTTGCACTGGTTCCATAAAGCGTATATTGTTGGCTGATCTTTTTCTGAAGGTTGCTCAATGGATCCATTGATGAAGCCAATTTTTTTTTTGGCTGTGAGAGCATGAATCATGGATTTACTCCAAGATGGATAATTGGTTCCGTTTAATTTGATGGGTACGAGCAAGTGACCAGGATGATCTGAATGATGAATAAAATATGAATTTGATGGATCCATACTGAAATTGATGTTGCTGGTGTTTGAAGGTTTGGAATGATTGAAGATTTGGAATGAAAACAAATACTAGAAGGATGGCTCTGATACCATCTTAAGAAAATAAAGAGAAGAGATAAATGAAGACATAAAGAGAGAATTGACTGAATATTTTCTGTGTGTCTTTACATTGAGAAGAGCATGTATTTATATACACAAGAAGAATCAATTAATCCCTAATTCTAAGCCATAAAACCCGTGATCCACTATCAGTGGGATATGATAAGCATAATTCATGTGATCCACTATCAGTGGGATATGATAAGCATAATTCATGTGATTCAATTCCTTAACATCATGGGTTTGAAACCCAACCCTCCTCTACTTTTGGGAATGCAAATTGTATCCCAAGCTTTTGGATCTCAGGTGAGATTCCGACAACTCCATTTTTATCTTTTGAGACTTTATTTCTCACCTACACAAACCCTCTCTCATAACTCCTTGAGAATTAAATCCCCTTGAGAATTTATTTCTCACCAAACTCTTTCTCCACCAACTCATTAATTCCATCATTTTCTTGTACTCGCCATTATCCTTTTCCAGTGTCTACGTGTTTTCTTAAAACCTCCACTAAGCTCCTACCTACCTATGCTGTGATTAGGATAGGTAAGGGAGTGATGGGTTTGGAGGCAGTGGGTTTCTAATGGGTGGTGGTGTTGATGGTGACGTTGGGAGGGAAAACAGGCCAGGGTGATGAGTGTGGAGGCAGTTGGTTTGCGATGGGTGGTGTGTTATGATGATGGCTGGGATGGGGATTAGGGTGATGGATGTAGAGGATGGCCGGTTAGGCTTTTTAAGGAAAAGGGTGTGCGAAAAGTAATGGCGGGGTATCATTGGTTTTAGGCGACGGTTGTAGCGACTCAGGGGTGTCACCTGCATTGCATATGTCAATTTTGTCTTAAAAGCATGAAATGACGAATCTAGTCCTTAATCTAACAAGAAAAACAAACGGAGGGACTAAAATGGTGACGGGACGTTGTACAAAGACAAGTTTCACGAAAATAGGATTTTAGGGATTGATTTAAAAAGACAGGCAAAGTACAAAGACCAAAATGGAGTTTTCCGTTCCTTTTTTTTTTTTTGCCAAACTCTCTACCAACAAACATGTTTTTAAACTCTTATAAACATGTTTGATGGATTCAACACTATTTGCGGTTTGGAAAGTTTGCTTGGGCACCAAAATGGTATCTTATCTTTATATTTAGCTACTACGACCTTCAGCCTTGACCTTGTGTGAACCTTAGTTGGACAGTTATGGTATTGGGTGAGATTTTGAGGAAGATCAGTCATTTTATTCAATTTTCTTTCTATGTAATAGTTAGAAGGAAAAAGCATGAAAAAAAGGGAGGGGACGGGACGGGAGGAGGAAGAGGGAAGTCAACCAAACATGGAGATCATTCTTGTTGATGATTGTTTGTTTTCTTATATGTTATACAATGGATCCATCAGAATGAGTTATTCTATTGTTATTTTATGTAATAATAGCATAATTTAGCACGATGATGTGACGTTATTAGATTAGATTTGCAGGTTCCGGAAAGTGGTTATGTTCTCTAGGTTTAGTTACATGTGCTAAATTCTACTCTTGTAATCTTTTTATTGTTTTTTGAACAAATTTTGACTGCTACACGGGTTGTAAGAATCTTTCTCCAATTCCGTATATAGTGATAATTAATAGTCGTTAAATATTTCTAATGGCTTTTTTGCTAGCACTTTCAACGATAATTCTTCATAATATTTTTTTAGCGTCACTAAATAAAAGTCACTATAAACATTTAGCGACCATTAATTATCGTTATATAGGGTAAAAGAAAGATTCCTTTAACTCAGGTAGCAGCCAATTTTTTTTCTTTTTGAAATGCAGTTCTACAACTTCCAAAAAAAAAATGTTTGACCACTATAAAAATCAATTTCAAACACTCTCTTAATAAATATGCCACTAAAGAGTCAATACACTATATATAAGTAGGGCTGTATACGAATCGAGTTCGAGCCGAACATGGGCATGTTCGAGCTCGGTTCGTCTACTTCTGGTAATGTTTGTACTCGGCTCGTGTTCATTACCTACTGAAAATCGATGTTCGAACTCGGCTCGAGTTCGTTACCAGAAAGTTCAGGCTCGACTCGGCTTGTTCGTTTAAATCCTACTTCTCCGACCAAATCAACTGTAACTCGACGAACTTCTAAAGGTTTGGAGAGATATCGATGCTCAGATCCGATCTATGGACGGAGATCAAAGTCGTAGTGGAAAGATAACACTACAATCTCAAATCTGATTGTTTTATTGTTGTTGGCGTGATGTGCATGTTTAAAAAGAGAGAGAGAGAGAGAGAGAGAGCAATTTTATGGAGGCATTCATGAACGAGAGAGAGGAGATAGCATTCTGTGAAACAGAGGAGGGGAAGGGAAGAGAAGTAGAGAAGGAGGGCACTGTGGCTACAGGTTAGAAATGTTTAGGGCCCGTATGTTTATAAAATTTTGTTTTCGTTTTTGTAATGATGATGAAAAAGATGCTTTTTTTTACTTTTATCTTTTTTCGTATCCGTTTTAAGTAAAATATCCAAACAGTAGCAAAAAAATGTGAAAACACCTTTTTGACGATTTGTATTCTCTTGTCAGATCCTATCTCCACAATTTTTTCCATGCCCCTCCCACTATGCTGCATCCTAGCTCTCTATGTCCCTCTCTCTCTCTCTCTTCCTATACTCTTTCTTCACCCACAGACAACACGATCAACTCCCATCTAAAAGGAGATCTCGCCGGAATCCAGACGAAGGAGATCTCGTTGAAATCCATGGCGAGATTGCCGAAGCAGTGACAGATGGCCGAAGGAGATCTGCGCCGAAAGCTACGAGGTTCTGCTCTGATGGGTTCGGCAAAATCGCTGGCCAATCTCGTCGTAATTCATGTTAAGGGTGATGGAAAAAAGAAGGAAAAAGAGACAGAAATACCATGATACCGAAGGCGAAGGTCTGAATGACATTGTTTCCTAGGAAGGCGGCAGCAAGCTCAAGGTTGCCAAGGTGGCCGGAGAAGATCTGGGTGAACATGGACATGACGCAGTTGAGCAAGTACACGTCGCGGCGGGCGTCGCGAGGCAGAAGAGGAGCTTCAGCTCTATGCACGTCGCCGCAGGCAGCCGTCGCAGGCAGCCGTCGCAGGAAGGGCACGTCGGTGTTGGACAGTCGCCGCATGAAGGGCATGTCGGTTCTCTGATCGAGATTGCCGAAGCAATCTCGCCAGAATCCAAAATTAATATTGCCGAAGCAGTGACACATGGCCGAGATCTCGCCGGAATTTCATCTTATTCTCTTCTTTTAACATGGGGATGAAGAAGTACAGTCGAATTAGGGAGAGATGGCAGGTGTTGGTTCAGGTGGAGAAGATGGTCGGGTGGGGTAGGATGTGCAAGCAAGGGTAAAAGTGGAAAAAAATTGTCGTAACAGTAATGAAAACAGAAATAAAAATGTAACCATATGAAAACAACATGAAAAAAGTAGGTAAAAAAATACTGAAAATTATAAAAGTACACAACTATAATTTGTGATTGGATACGAAAATATTAAAAACGAAAGCACAATACAAATACACAAAACGAAACGTGTAAACGTACGAGCCCTTAGTTTTTAGGTTACTTAGGGTTTTTGAAATGGCAGGGAGGAAATTGGGCTTCATCTTTTGGGCTGTTTGGTTGCATATGAAGTAATAGGCTTGGGTTGCATTTAGGAAATGTTTAAATTTAGTATTGGGCTTGGACTTTAACTGATTAAGTTCAGGGCCTTTAGGCTTTACACAAACTTTATAAGCATATTGTAAAAAATTTATGCTGTAAAAATAAAAATATTAATTTATTATTTAGACGAGTTGTTCATGAACATGAATAAATTTGTGAATATTTTCATGTATTTATGCTCGGCTCCTTTAATAAATGAGTTCTAAAAAATTATTTATGTTCTGTTCGTATATTACACAAATCAATATGAACGAGCTCTGCCCTAATACAAGGTGACAAGGTCGCATCTTCGCATTTCTCATTTCTCTCTTAATTAAATTGGTGGCGAATGAGATGCCGACAAATGTAGCGAGAACCTTCAAAATCACTGGTTCCCGCGCCAACTGGAGATGACATACCCACACTGCGCGTGAATCTCTGCGCAAGCACAAGTCACAGCCATGGGAGACCTCTGTAAATCCTCCATTTTCTTTTCCGATCAACACCTTTGCAACGCCGACATCCTTCCTCCTCCCGAGGTACGCACTCACCTCCAATTCATATAAGCACACACACACACGCAAACACACACTGATCCAGTTTCTCCAATCGAATTTGCGATCAGGTCCGAGCGAGAATTGAAGTTTCAGTCCTCAATTTCCTCAGGACTCTAAGCTCTCCAACTCCCGCTATCTCGGATCTCCCTCTGGTTCTATATTCCTCACAATCTCCGCAATTTCCGCTTTGCATTTAAACTGCTTAATTTCCAGTCTATGAAGAACCTAAAATGGAGATGGTTTAAAACATGTATGGATCTGCTACAGATTTAATATTTGATATCGCTCTTCTAATCCCTTGTCTTTCCCCCCCAAGTGTATGATAAAAATGCCGCTTTAGATGATCCTTTTTCGTACTCTGTATAGAGAGAATTGTGATGGATAAGCGTGTATTGAGGTGGTGGAGAATATGTACTGACTACTGAAACTATTGATAGTGAAGTGTATGATGAACTTGTCGGTTTGGATGAACAGATTAATAGGAAATCGAGCAATAGCAGGGTCAGTCAGGGACTGTTGACTGATGTTTCGTGGATTTTTCTCTCTCGTTCGTTTTGCACAAGGTCTCTGACTAAAAATAATTCTGCTAAAGCCTTCATTAGAGGTAATCCATGTATATTCATCTAGGAACTTGTTTAGGCACAGGACTTCTACTGTATGGACACTTTCTATTTGACTCCTTCCAATGTGCATGTGCGTGTGTAGTGTGGAAGGTAATGGAGATGATTTATCAAGTTCTAGTTGCGGGAAAAAGAGTTACTCAAAGGGAACTCTACTACAAGTTACTCTGCACTTCACCAGAATACTTCACTTCTCAGTTGCAGGTCAATAGGACAATCCAAGGTCAAAGAATTTCATTTGATAGACCTTCTCATGTCTGTGGATCCTAATCATGTCAAACGCTCTGTGCTAATTCCTAATGTGTGTGCATTGCACGCATTTGTATGCCAAACAGATGTGGTGGCATTGCTTCGGTGCAGCCGTTTCAGTCTTGGAATCATAGCATCTAGCAGAGGGACTGTTGCTGGCCGCTTGGTGCTGCAGGCATGTTGTATTTCCTTTAATTCTTACCTAATTTGTAGCGCACTTCCACCAACATTTTCTTTAATCAGAGCTCATGGCATTGGCAGCAATGCTGATCATGCGTGCTTTCTGAAATTTAAAGTGATAATCAGCTTCGCACGTATCTTTTCACAATTAGGACCGCCTACTCCTTGGTTCATTTGGTGCTATCTGATTCTGGACAGATAGCGCAACAGCAGCACATGTCCATAACCACAATGACTAGTTGACATTGCAAATATAATTGATTCTTCATGTGGATGCAATGCACTTTGTATGTTGATATATGAATCTTGTAGCACTCTGTTGCATTTAATTTGTCACGTGAGAAGAACAGTTGATGACTGGTATCAGGTTTCTGAATCCAAATCCTGTTTACTAAGAGGAGGGTAACTACGTCTCAAAATTGCATTTAAATCAACATTTGATCAACAAGTACAGCTGCGATAATGAACCTTGGATAGACTTCTTGGCCTATGCCTCTTTCCCTTGCTTTAAACTATGACTTACAGGAGCCAAACCAAGAAGTTGTGGACTTTCCTTAATGTGGATCTTCTGGATGCAATGCTCTTTTCTTTGTTGATGTGTGAAGTAGTAGCATCTTCATGCATTTTATCTTACAAGAGAAAACAGTTGATGAATAGGTTGTATGGTTCAGTTTAATGATTTTGAATCCTGTTTACTAGAGGACTGTAACTACATCTCAAATAGCATTTACATTTAACAGTAATCAAAAGTTTATAGCTGTTATATTGTAACTTGAATATGCACTTGGCTTATGCCTCTTTCCCTCGCTCTTTAACTATGAAAATACAGGAGCCAAACCAAGAAGTTGTGGACTGTACTGCATGTGGATCTTCTGGCTATGCTATTTCTGGTGACCTGAATTTGTTGGAGAAACTTGTGCTGAAGACGGATGCTCGATATATCTTTGTGGTGGAGAAGGTATCATTAATTCTGCTAAACAACCTAGAGGCTTTGCTAGTGTGGTTTGCAAATATTATTGAACAGCTTGGTTTGTTCAGCATGCAATTTTCCAGCGGATGGCTGAAGATCGTGTATTCAACCAAATTCCAAGCATTCTTATCACGGGCAAAGGATATCCTGACATTGCCACAAGGTAACTTGAAAGCTTAACAGGTCATTTAAACTCCTGCTTCGATAAATGAAACCATGTACTTCTATCAACTTCTAAAACACCATACAGGTTTCTTCTTCATCGACTGAGCCAAGCTTTTCCTAAGATTCAAATTCTTGGGATTGTCGACTGGTATGGCGAATATTTCTCTCCCTGTACCTTCTCTGCTTGTCATACCCAATTACTACTGAGCTGCAACTATCAATACTTAATTTCTTCAGGAATCCAGCCGGATTAGCCATATTCTGCACTTACAAGTATGGTAGCATAGCAATGGGCTTGGAAGCATACAGATATGGTGCTTTTCTCTACTTCCATCATGCATTTCAGCTTATATTTGTTCAGGTGATACGACTCAACATCACATAATTCAAATTACCTGTCACTTAGCTTGTAATGTCAAGTGGCTGGGACTACGAAGAGATGATCTACAGCTTATACCCGAAGAGTCATTCGCACCTCTCAAGCCAAGGGATCTCCAGATTGCTAAAAGCTTGACAGCTTCTGAGATCTTGCCGGTAAGCTTTTTAAATATCATACTGAAGCCCCTTGGTATGTTTTCTAAGAACTATGATCAGATTAAAAGTTTAACTTCTCTTTTGTCCTTTTAATTAGAAAGCAAACACCACAAGCCCATTATTCGTACTCTCTTATTGTAGGATAAGTACAAAGAAGAGTTGGCGGTAATGGTTGAGAGTGGTCATAGAGCAGAAATTGAAGCCCTATACTATCATGGCTATTCTTTCTTGGGGAAATACTTGGCAAACAAAATTGTACAAGCTTGTTATATTTAGTTGCTTATCACGACACATTCAGATGAAACCTTTTTATATGATACACAAATACACAACTGATTGCACGCACAACTGAGGGTGTGTAATAGTATATCACCAAACTGTAGAAATCTTAGCGTATACAAGTCAAGCCAAAGCCCTGGTGAAGTCTTCTAGAGTTCAAATTACAGCTATTGTCTCCGTTGCAAACGCATCAACGTACTAAGTAATCCACGCAGTGGCTGAGTTCAGGATGCCATCATCAGCAAGGTCTAAAGATTCCTTATGAGTCCGCCCTCCAATACAGCCAGGGGCCTGAGCTGGCTCCAACAATCAAATTGCCTTCGGTTAGAGACTTTTTGAGAAACCAGCTAAAGAAGCAAGAGCTTTTAAGCCCCTACTTTTATCATTTTTATTTCCAGTTTTTTACAATGACGATAAAAAAAGATTTTATTTGTGTACTTTTATCATTTTTTATTTTTGTTTTGAGTAAAACTATTTAAACAGTGACAAAAAACTGAAACTACCTCAAATGTGTTTTTTGCTTTTTCAGCTCAAACTTAACCCAATGTCAAAACTAACAATTAAAATTTTTTGTGAAAATGATAAAAGTACAGGAAAGTATTTTCTAAATGAATACGAAAATCATGAAAATAAAAATACAAAACAAAAAATGCTAAACATATAGTCCTTTAATCTTGCGCTACCAATATCATCATTTTCCACGCCTTCATTTTTA
The DNA here is from genome assembly GCA_033070095.1 of Escallonia herrerae. Taxonomy (NCBI): domain Eukaryota; kingdom Viridiplantae; phylum Streptophyta; class Magnoliopsida; order Escalloniales; family Escalloniaceae; genus Escallonia; species Escallonia herrerae. Next base: position 17,477 of record JAVXUP010004362.1, on the reverse strand, counting down.
AACTTGGACATGTAAACTGTCCTTATGATATCAAATGAAGTAATTAAAAACTCTCACCAATCTAAGAATCTCCGAACAAGAAAAATGCCAAGGATATGCAGAAGCAAAAGTAACTAAGAAACTTCGCGAACCCATGCTAAAAGAGGGTTTATTAGAACTTCTTAGACTTTTTCATTTAATTACGTGTTTACACAGTTGACTCAGTTTAACGGTTCTAATTGTATCAGAACATTTTCAAAATCCAAATCCCCAAACCCAACTCTCCCTCTCAGTGTGTGTCTACTTTTCTGTTCTCTGCAAGTTTCGTGATAAAAGCAAGCAGAAGATTGTTCTGTAACCTTCATTATTCTAGTGCGTAGGTGCGAAGAAGAGAATGTTGAGTCCTTTAAGGTAACCATCTGAGACCTTGAGCACTGACATATCATCTCCAAGGGGGCATCACACGCCTCCTCTCACTGCTGCTCAATTTTTTCTGATAAGCTTGCTACGTTTTTTCCCGTCTTAACTAGTGGTTTCCTGCTTTATTTCATACAATGTGTTGCATGGATTAGGAGACAGAGGACAACAAGAAGGGATTTGGATGAGAGAGAAGGAAAATGATATTCCAGGATTGTTGAGAAACTAACGAGCTAGAAGGTGGAGAGATTGGGTAAGGAGCAGTGCGGACGAGCTGGAGGTGATTTTGGTGTTGCATGGAAAATTATTTTCATAAAAGATGATTTGAGGGGTGATATAGGTGCGACAGGTGAACGGATCAAAGCAATGATAACCTTCGTGGAGAGGACTATAGCCCAAAAAGACACATTGTTTAGAGCAAAATCTGTCTTGTGCTTAACATATGGCCTTAGGCGAGGGTAGCAAAGGCACCAAACAACTTTGAGGAGAGTAAACTCAGGTGGAATTTGAAATAGCTTTCGAAGTTGGCATAACTTGCGAGTACTTGGAAAAGTGGACGATATATGAGAAACACAAAAGTGGTGAAAGCATCATCCCAGAATTGTTGAGGGAGGTGAACATGAGCAAGCATAGAGAGGCCCTTATCGACAATATGTTTGTGCTTGCGTTCAACAGTGCCGTTTTTTTTTTTCATGAGCATGAGGATACCAAACGCGATAATCATTACTGTGTTGGCGACAAAATGTCTGTGGTGGGCATCAGTCACCACCCCAATCGGGAGTGAAGAGTTTTGATTATTTTTTTTTGGCAGTTAAGTTATCTACTAGCTTTTACTATTGAACGGATACAGTCATAATAACATCCAAATTTTAGTTTGGGAGGAAAGATTCATGTTCAGCGACTTAAGTCGTCAACAAAGTGATCACTTCAAATTAATTCTAGAGGCAAGGACGAAATTACTCGAGAAAATTCAAAGGGAAGCTTGTGAATTTTTCCTCAACAACATGCCTTACAAGTCGCAGCTTCCCGTATACTTGGGGCAGTAGGGAGAGAAAATCTATGAACTACTTCCGAGACGACATAAGAAGGAGCATTTCTATACGACGGCTGAGAAAATCTAAGTCCTCAGCCATCGATGGCTTAGGCGATGGTGCCATAAAGTCATCGGGCTTAAGCACCAAGCAGTGTATAATGTACAAGGAGCATTTCTATACGATGACGACAAGAAAGACGCACGCAAAGGCAAAAACTGGTTGAGACCATTTATGAGGCAACCTTGGATTAAAGGCGTCTTAGAAGTGCGGTGCTTAACAAAGATAACAGTAAGAGTGAAATTTCAAATAGACATCATTACTAATAGTAAATTGACTAACATACAAGAGAATTTTTGAGACAGAAAGAACACGGAGCTTATTAGTTAATTTAAAGTGCCTGCTGGGAGAAGTTAGCAAAGAGTGACCAGGGTGATGAATGGGCAGAACCGTGCCATTACCGAGATGAACTTGATCGGTTCCATAATACGATGCAGGCTGACTGATATTGGTCACATTATTGTTGATGTGATTTGTAGCTCCAGAGTCAGGCTACCAAATAGCATCATAAGGCTAAAGTGACTGCTGAGTGACCGAAAAGCAGTAGTGTTAATAAGGGCAAATATCACCGATGTGAGATTGGGGGAGAGGATATGGGTGCTAAATATAGAAGGGGCAGGGGATACATGTGGGAGGTTGATTTGGACAGTTGGTGGCGGCGACGTGGGCTTCCACAAAAAAGAGCATCGTGGGTTTGTTGGCATAGCATCTAAGTTTCACATGAGTGAGAAGAAGGGCATATAGACTATCTAGAGATATTGAATCAGCATGAGTAGTTATGGAGGTGACAAATGACTGATATTCATAACCGGGCCCGGCAAGGAGTGCGACGACAAGATCTTCATACGTGATAGGCGATGGGCAGACCAGCAGCAGCCAATGTATCACAAATGGTTTTGCCTTTTTGGAAATATTCATGCATGCTACGATCAGCTTTTCTGAGGTGATGGAGATCATAATCTAGATTACTAAATCTTGAGTTTGTTTTTCCTCACATGGGTTTGACATGAGTAACCGATCTTGTGCTAGCACGGGTTCCAGAGGACAACCACCAGCTTAGCGACCTGGGTCATGTTTGGAGCAGGATTCGAGATAGCTCGGAGCTGGATTCAACTAGGGCTTGGTGACCCAGGTCAGGTTGGGTTAGATGAACCTATCAACTTGGTCCAACTTCACCTAACCCAGCCCATGAATAACCCTAACTTCAAGGTGTACTTCTAATTTCTTCCGATGATTTTTAGTAGTCCGGACTTTGAGTATTGCGTTTTATCGTTTTAGGGTTTAGAGAGAGTTCAGATATTGCTTTTGACGAGGGGTGACAGGCAAGAGAAATAAAAAAAGATAGAAGCATTCCCAAAAAAAAATTGAGTCGAAGGTTTTAATACTCTCTAAACTCGTGCATTAATTTAAGTACTGTAACAGTACCACCATTACATTGAAATTTCTTTCTTCCTAAACCAAAAATATTCAACCCTAGGGCATTAACAATGTATTGAACGTTATACTTGTACTAAAAGTATGTGATAAGCATATTACCATCACAAGGGATCAGAACTCAAGTACGATCAACAAAAGTAATTGTTACAACTTCCACCTCCTTCATCTCAACCTTATGCATAAAACTCAAACAAGAAAAGGCATATCTATATTGTCCTTGCAACCTACAAGCCTCGTATAAACGAAGCTACTCATTTCCCGATCTTCTATTTGACCAAAAAGAATGAACCATTGAAGATATAATTACTGGCAACATTTTTACCAGACCCGACAACAGCATAAAAAATAACGATGCAACTAGTCTTGGTCTCAGCTGCAATGTACAGATCTCTATAGGATCCCAATTTGGAGCAAAATTTTATCAGCCTTTCTTCAATGAAAGACATACTGTCTTTCCCTGCAGAGAGAACTTCGAACTGCCTTCAAGCTGTGCAGCAACAAACAAACAAATTCAAAGTGTAGATAAAAGAGTTGATCGCCCTCATTGAATATTCTAAAACATTGACCAAAAACAGTAGGCAACAAGGTGACAAGGCTGTCCATGTTAGCAATACAATCATACCTTCCGTTTCAGAAAAGCAAGCGCGTCTCTTTTTGAACAGAAGTGGGTAAATGCAGAAGGTGAATGTTCTTCAATCAAAACTTTTAGCTGCTTCAGCTTTAGTGATTCCTCTGGTGCCTGTAATTAAGTAAATTAGCAAAGCTATACAACAGAATAAAAGCTCAGACAGCTTAATATCAGAGGACCCACTTGACGAAGTAGCTTTCTACACAACTTCTTAAGCTTTAGTTTTGACTCATCGCCCTTTTCCACTTGTAATATATCACCAAATTTACGTTTTGCTGTAGAAGAATCGGTAGAATCCTCATCCTCACTGTCACTGAAAGATGTCTTTTTCCCCTTAAAGTGAACACCAGCAATTTTCCTCGTCCGGTCCTTGATGCCAAGCCCCTGTTTTCCAGATGTGGCTTTATCCTGCAAACACAGACATGCATGGATACATCAATTTCCAACACCCACAGTGCCTATTTTGATTAGTAAGCAATTGTCACCATTCCCACCACCGCATTTTCGAAAACCATTACCATCATGATAATTCTCATACCAGCATACATAAAAACAACTTCTCTTTTACTCACACCAGTAATGTGATTATCTCTCACTGAAGGTGTTATGACATTCAAATTTTGGACATGGTGATAACACAACCCCAAAGCACTAGATCAGAAACTGATGACCAACATCAAGTACATGTCCAACTGAAAACAGTTGCTAGATATTAGGAGCGATTACATGTACACAAGGAAAGGAAGACCAAAAGTTAACAGTGTTGGTTAAATTGTGTCAGTACAATAATAAATTGTGTCAGTACAATAAGAACCAACTTCCACGAGTCCATATAGAATAAGTTACCAACAAGGTTACATACTTGTACAAGTTTGTAAAGATTCTCCTGATCCTCCTCATGAAAAGCAGTCCTCTTGTTAACATTTTGAGCTTCATCAGTACTGAGGGATTTCTTTTTCCTGGCTTTAGCTCCAAGATAGCCTCCCGACACAAATCCATACTTTGAGCCCCACCAATCTGTTGACACCTCTTTTTCTTCATTCCCTGCTAACATTACTTGGGTGTCATCACATGCACTATTAGTCAACTAATACCATGCATTTCAGTAGCAGCCATACAATACTGACGGTACATGGATGGAGGTAATTCAAATGGCTGCGCTGAAAAGCATATAAAACCCAGCCAAGTAAAGGACCACAAATTTTGTGGACTTGTGAAAACTTCCAATGGAGATGTCACATAGAAGAGAAAGATGGCAACAGAATTAGAAAATGAAAAATGTCGAACATTTATAAGCAATCCGTTCCTCCTAATGAGGGGTTCACAACAAGCGAGCTTAAGAATCCATGAAACCTACGGACTATGAAGCACGGGTACGGGTGCGGATACGACATGGGTGCGGATACGCGGATACGGCATTTTTGAAATTTTACGATACGGGTGCGGCGGGGATACGGCAAATATTATATATATTTTTATATATATAATATATGATATATAAATATTTTTACTATGTACAACTAGCATTTAAATTCTAAATCAAGACAGTGAAGAACAAAATATTGAAGACAGTGGAGACATTAGACATACCTTCGAAGCAAAGCTGCCGGAGGTGAGTAGGGTGGTCGCGAGTGGTCGCCGGAGGTCGAGGGAGGTTTTCGGTGGTCGCGGCAGTTCGGCGGTGTCGTGGGTGGTCGCGGCTGTTCGGCGGTGTCGTGGGTGGTCGCGGCTGTTCGGTGGTGTCGTGGCTGGTCGCCGAAGGTCCCCGATGGTCGCCGGAGGTCGAGGGAGGTTTTCGGTGGTCGCGGCTGTTCGGCGGTGTCGTGGGTGCTCGCGGCTGTTCGGTGGGTGTCGTGGGAGATCGCCGGTGTCGAGGGAGGTCGCCGGTGTGTCGAGGGATGTCGCGGCTGCGATCTCTCTTTCTCTATCAGACGAGAGATCCGTGTGCCCTAATTTGGTAAGTATTGTTCATTTTATGTTTTCACCCCCAAATAAATTAAGTTTTGTGTATCAACCCCCGAAATTATCTTCTGGATATTATGTTTTCAACCCCGAAGTGTCGGATCCGCACCCGAACCGTATCCGAGCCGCACCCGAGCCGCACCCGAGGCGCACCCGTGTCTGATGTGCACCCGACCCCGATACTCCTACCCTTTTGAAGCACCCGTGCTTCATAGCCTACGGAAGAGAACCATAAGTGACAAGCAGACCCATGCTACAATTATAGAAGAATATATAGCATGAGTGCATGAGGTGCAGCTTCTCAAATGCCAAAGGTAGAGATAATCATCACAAAGGAAAAGAAATAAGTCGTTCAGCTTACTGAAATTTTTTGAAAGTTGAGCACTACGAGAGTTTGTCAGGTGATGAATCGCCTTTAGCGAAGGTTAAGGGTCTGTGTGTGTTTACCTCTGAAGTACGGACACCTCTCCTAGGTAGAGGTTTGGTGTTCAAAACGGACAGACACCCCGACATTCTCCGGACACCGACCGACATGTGTCGGACACCGCCAATCGGTGTTGGAATTTTTTATTTTATTTTCCGACACCTGTCGGACACTTCGTCGAGGAGTGTCGGATATGTCTTGGAGCAGTGTCAGACAGTTTTTGGGGGTCGTCTTCTTCTTTCTCACCTCACGAGTGCTCTAATTTGTCGGCCATCTTCTTCTATCGTCGCTGGTGTTGCCGATCTGTCGCCGGTGTTGCCGGAGGCAACAGATCTGAAGGTCACCGGTGTTGCCAGATACCGAAGTCGACAAATCTGTCGCCGGAGGTCCTTCACTCCCACAGGTCTGCTTCTTCTCTGTCTCTCCCACAGGTCTGCTTCTTCTCTATCTCATCAGTCTTCTCCTTTCTCTTTGTCTCAACAGATCTGAAGGTCGCCAATGTTGCCGGATACCGAAGTCGACAGATCTGTTCTGCCCGCCGTCGCCGTCGCCGCCGTCGCCGGAGGTCCTCCACTGCCGCCACAGGTCTACTTCTTCTCTGTCTCATCAGTCTTCTCGTTTCTCTTTGTCTCGTCAATTTCGTCTTTCCCTTTGTTTTTTTCCTTTTTTCTCCCTGTTTGTCTTGATACTACCGAAAGACCCCCCTCTTTTTTTACTTAGTTTTTTTGTCTAGTACCAAATAAATGTTTTAAGTATGACTTGTATTTATTTGAATTCCTTGTTTTAGTAGTATTTCATTATTGTTTATTATTTTAGGTTGTAAAATATATTTGGTATTCATTATATATATATATATATATATATATATATATAATAAAAATATATTAAAAAATAGCGGTGTCCAAAATCTGATTTTTTTAAAATTGCGGTGTCCGGTGTCCCCGTCGGTGTCTGACACCGTGTCCGTGTCCATGCTACCTAGGTGTTTACTGGTTTCACACGAATTCCTTTTAGAACTTCTAAGCAACTTCCTGGTGTATAGGGAACTGGATTTGTACATCTGTATTTTGTAACAAGTCTCTAAAAGTAATAGTCTGCTGATACAAAAAGTCGTTTCGATCGGACCAGATAAAAGCCAAACAGGTTCAGCATAGCCAAGGTGCAATCGTTGTATACTCGCACTAAAATAAGAAGTGCACTACTTTTTTCCTAACATTCCAAAGTTACCTTCAACATCAATGTCGTGACTCACAAATGTGTCCACCAACTCCGATGGGCCATCCGGATCCGGATCACTATCTGTCTCAGGACACTCCTGAACCTTTTTGACCTTCAGAAGAACAAGGTAAGAGATGAAACATGGACAACAGATATTTAAGCCACATGATAAGAATATCCTGAGAGGGCAGATATGAAAAAGAACAGGACACAGACAATACTTTTCCAGGTGTAAGATTTGTAGCTGTAAACATGAATATGTGAGTGATTTCTCGTCTCATGTCATACTTTTACCAAGAATTACTCTTGTTTCTTTTAATACCTCTAGAATTATTCTTCCATGCATGCTAAAAATTGATGTCCTAACAAGCAAAACCTTGGTTCAAGCTTCAAAGAGCGTCAAGAAGTGTTGGCTAGGTGTCGAAAGTTGAGTTTTCAAATTGATTTCACAAATATAAATGTGAAGTATCGACATGATATGTTGTGATTGCAGAAGCATCTAAGCTTTCCTCTATGGGGTGAGTATGAATATAGGAAAATGTAAATGTCAATAATTATGAAAGTTTTTAAAGGGGTGATATATTCTAAGGACAGGTTATAAACTTTCATGCAGCTAAATCAATTCTCTGGATAAAAGAACTCAATTTGAACTTGAACAGCTTGAGATGAGCCAATCAGACCATTTCAAATGATTGCACGTAATTTAACAGGCAGAAAGAAATTTTTCAGTAAGCCTTATTAGTGAAAAAGTAGGATAATCTATTCCCAAAAGTTTCATCAGTCTTTCTATCTTCTATAAGAAATACCTCAATTGGGAACCGAAAAAGGACCAACAATCATCAAATGACTTTTTCGGTTGTAACTTTGCAAAGGGTTGTACTTTGTATCTGGGAGAGAAAAACTGGTGAACTTACTGAGAAAAAAACTTTTTAACAGCCTGGTTTGACAACTAAGAAACCAGAGGAAGTTACTAGAGCTAGAACTTACAAGAATTCCTTCAAGATCTTTCGCAGAATATGCATGAACAAGCTTCCCCTCTCTCGTCTCTTGTATCTAAGAAATTTTGTTAACAGAAAAATAAGTAAAAAATATACGTCTAGTATTCATTATATGTCAAATCATTGGAACAAAGATAATGCAGTTAATATGAGATGTATTGACCTCCCCTGTGGCCTAGTAGCTTTCACAGTTGTTTCATTATTGTCGACGGATGCCTTTGTCCCTTCATGATCGTCCTTTTCAATATCTATTAGATTCATAGAAGTCACCCTCAAAAGCTATATAATTGCTCAAAAATACAAATTCCATAACACTACCATTCAATACCTTCATGATTCTTTACCTCTGTTGCTTGCTGCCAATTCATTTAACAAAAAAACATATAATTATGGTGTTGGAACAACAGATAGAACATAGATTAATAGCACCTAGCTTCAGGGAAAAAAAACATTACCACTTTTAATTTCTTGAGGATGTTGTCAAATTGTGCTGTATCAAATGCCCATTCGTTTGGCTTTTCTAAACCAACACCTATTATAAAGACGTGAAAGTGCGTTACGAACATCAATGAAGATCAAATCCAATAAATTCAGTACTGTCTGAAACTCAAATTAGTGATTCCAGTTCCAAGAAGTCAAACTCGACTCAAATCAACAGCTAAAAATGGACTTTCATGCCCAACCGTTAAACAAAAGAACTCTTCTTTTTGCACACATCCTCCGCAACTATTAGAGCATCAAATATCAAAGTTGAACCACGAGATCAGAAAAGCCAAGTAATAATACTGCCGCCGTTTCATCTATTTTCTCCCCTTCGACACTTTCAGGTTTCAAGTACACAATTCCAACATTTAAACACTGACTTGAACTCAAACAGTATCCGTCGATCGAATAAAAATTCTCTAGCAAGTCAGACCAGGGCAAAACAAACAGGTAAAGTCTGCTTAAAAGGTTCAAATTACACACCGGAAACCCGGAAAAAGTCAAAAGGGGGCAAAAATAATGAAATGCGGGGTAAAAAAACAGCAATACCTGAAGTATCCTGCTTGTTCTTGACCCTGACGTGCCCTTTGATCCCTTGCTTATCTTTGCCAAGCCCTTCCCCTTCTTCCCACCCCTATAAATATTAAAGAACAAACAATTGAATATAAATGTCACTGAAATCAAACAATTGGGGGTAAAATCTCTCAAGATGAATAAATGGAATTGGGGAAAGGAGTTACCATTTGTTTCATGAGGCGGAAAGCGGCTGATTTCCTCGCGACTCCCACGTAACATAGAGGAGCCTCATGCGCCGCCATGGTTACCTTAATTATGCAGACGATCTTGACTCTCTCTCTCTCCCTCCAGTGCCTACTGCTCAAAGGGAGGAGCAGCAGCCGTAGAGAGAGAGGGGAGGTTTGAAGTTTGGAGCAGCTCGGGACCCTAATTTTGTGGGCATTGGCGGTCGCACCGACGTCGTTTTATGCTTAACTAGTTTTGAGTTGGACATTTCTCAACACTACAAGAAAAATACTTATAATATCAAGGTAATAAGCATACAGATAATAATATAATAGTACGACGTCACCGAAAATAAGTTCTTACTCAGTAGACCACACATGACAGTTTTTGGAGAGTGTTTGGAATTGATTATAAATTGGTCAAATTTGATTAAATTTAGATTAAATCAGTTTTAAAGTATTTGATAAAAAAATAAACTAATTAAATCTGTATTAATGTTCTCAAAATTGATTAAATTTATAATCCTCGTTTTCTTAGATTAAGATTTAATCAGTTTTAGAGAATCAGGTTTGACCAAGAGATTTACCAAAATATCCTTACATATAAACAACAATATTAAACACTTAATTTCAGTTTGAATACACTATATGGTAATTTTGCTATACTAAACCTATTTTAATCCCTTTTTAACCAAACATCTTCAACAACTTTTAATCTATTATTCTTAAAATGGATTAAAACTGATTTTAGAAACTGATTTCGATTTAATCAAAATCTACTTTTAAGAATTAATCTCAAACGGCCTCTAAGATTAGTGGTCACCTCATCGAATAAATTAGGGTTTTATATGATTCTAACTTGATCCATTGAATAAAGGCTAAAGGCTCAGCCATCAATCTAATTCTATTAAGATTTACACTTATGCTTATATAAGAGAATCTCCTGAGGAACATAAAAATTATTCACGCAAAAAAAAACGTGTTTCATTCTTTTTAGATATTAATATAGAGCACATGCGTTACACGTGAATATAGTCGAGATTAATGTTTGAGATGATATTTTTATCTTTTTTGGAATCAAACTAATACAATTTAATTATATTTTTTATTTCTTTTGTGACTTGTTTTAGAATAAATGTATGTTTAATGTTTACGATTGTAATCAATTTAATGTTTGAAAATATTCATTACAAGCTTCTAAATTGAAAAATGTTTGATGGCATTGCTAAAAATAAAAGCAAATAAAGAAATTAAAAGAATGAATTTACATTTTTTATTTTTGTAATATGTTAAATTGATTTATGATTAAGATTTATAATTTTTAAGACCAGAAGCTTCGCATTTCATCAATAAGAAATGCAAAACACCTAGTCTTTAACTGTAATAATCAAAAATATTTTCAGTTCAAATTGACACCATATTTAAGCATTTTTTATGCATATTAACCATTTTCATTTTTTCTGTTTTTGTTTTTTCAACAATTTTTTGTTTCTTAACTGATTTTTCACATATTTCAGTTTTTGTATTTTGTTTTTCAAATTTTCAATTGGTTAAATATTTGTTAACTTAAAAATGCAAGGAGAAAAAAATCAGAGTTCTCATTAACCAGTTCAATATCTAATATTTATTTTATTTTAAACAAATTAAAAAGAGAATAATAAATGAATTTATTTGTTTTGTTTGTATTTCTCATCACATTTTTCATTTTCTGATGTATAGAATAGATTTATTACCTAATATTCTTTTAATTTCATCAAAATTTAAAAGGGAGTAATAAAAGAAGGAAAATAATATAATTGACGTAATTAATGAAGGATATAATGGTCCAAAAATAATTTACAACATTTATTACAAAATAACTAATTAGGGAAGGTTAGTGTTGTCATTGGAATAACTAACGGAGGGCAAAATCAAAAATAATTATAACATTAGTCATTAATAATAGTATTTATGAAAAAATAAGATTGTTATCGGAGTGATTAACGAAGGGCAAATATAGAAAAAAATAATTTACAAGATTCATACTTTTATAGGCAATATAGATAAATTCTATGCTTTAAGTATCACAGTGTTCTTTCGTCAAAACCCCCACTCGGCGATCACTTTTATTTTTTCAGCCTTATAAGTTATCATTATAGGTTAAGGTTCCCGATCAATGGCGTTTCACATTTGTGCATCTACATAATAAAATTAATTGTGCTTGAACTGAGTCAAGTCCATTCAAAGAACTTCAAACGGAAAGAATGAAAATTGCATGGTTGTTGGCTGAGATTTTCATATAGAAAGTCTATTCAAAGTTGTTAAAAGAAACATGTAATATAGTTAACCTGTTAAATTAGACATAATTTTATTACATTTTATTCTTGATTTATCCCCGATGGAATTTGTCTCCAAGTTGCCTCCTACCGTGCACGTGCACGTACAATTTTCAACGAAATATCTTCTTAATTTTTTTTCTAACTAAATTTAACATTTAACTTAAAAAACAAAGAATCTGAATGCATTAAAAAAGTAAGGGGGTGGTAGCAAGCACATGATTGGACTTTTTAGAGTAAAGCTTCGAAGACTTTATTGGATGAGCTAAGTTCAAACATTTAATAAGTTTAGTAAGGAAGCTAGAAATGAAAATGTATTTGAAGTTGTAAATGTTTTAGTTCCCCTGCAATTGTATTGTTTTAGCAAATAAAGCTTGTCAGAACCCACGGTGAGATTTCAATGAGTCTGCAACAGGTCTCAGACCTAGCTCATCGACCTAATTGTGGGGTTGAGCCGTGACAAAGAGGGTATAAATTTAGTCATGCACTAAAAGATAGAACAAGGAAAATACATGCATCACATTTACTCAAGTTACTTATTTAACTCCTTTCAGAAGAAACGGAAACTAATTGTATGCCATTCGCAACCTTAACACAAAATCAAACTCAACTCATTTTATTTTGATGATAACATCATATTGATCATATTTAATGTGTGATTTGAGTAAATTCATAATAGATATATATATATATATATATATATATATATATATATATATATATATATATATAGGAGCTGATCCATTGATAGCGCTAGCAAAATAGGAGAAGTTGCTAGCGCGATCTGGCCGTCCATCCCAAAAGATGGACGGCCCAGATCTTTTTTTTTGCGTTTTTTTAAGTACGTCCGCTACATTATATAGCGGACAATTTTTTGCATTTTTTTGACAATAATACCCTTCGAGTCCGTCCGCTACATAATGTAGCGGACAAGTTTTCAGACTTTTTTTCTCTTTCTGTCATTAATGTTCTGACTTTTTTTTTTCTCTCTCTCCCGTCCGCTACATAATATAGCGGACAAGTTTTCAGACTTTTTTTCTCTTTCTGTCATTAATGTTCTGACTTTTTTTTTCTCTCTCCCGTCCGCTACATAATATAGCGGACAAGTTTTCAGACTTTTTTTCTCTTTCTGTCATTAATGTTCTGACTTTTTTTTTTTTTCTCTCTCCTGTCCGCTACATAATGTAGCGGACAAGTTTTTAGATTTTTTTTCTCATATCTTTTTCTCTCTCTCTCTCTCCCCCTTCATTAATGCTCTGACTCTTCTCTCTCTCCTTTCTCTTCTTTTTGATCTCTCTCTCTCTCTCTCTCTCTCTCTCTCTCTTCTCTTTCGTCCTCTCCCCTCATTTCTCTCTCTCTCTCTGGGCAGACTCCAATGTTTTGGTCAAGATGAGGAATGGGTTTCTGCAAATAAATTTCCACCTGAAACAACATAGTCACTATTAGCATTGGCTTCATCAGGGTTGTCTAGTGTGAGGTATTTGGATATCAAGATCGATGTTCTATTTTGTTTAGCTAATTTTCATCATTGGGTTCTTGTGAAGGAGCCATCTCAGGCCTTGTGGGATGAGGTTAATGCTGCTGAGGTGTCCTCTCTTTCATCAAAAGAACTACGAAATCAGGTGCCAGACAATACAGCTTGTAGCTCTGCCGAAACTCATATCTCGGAAGAACAAAGAGTTCACATAGAAGCGAATAGGTTAAGGGCGTTAGTAAGGGCTGCTGCGAGAGCCCGGTCTTTCATGTCAGCTTGATTTTGCTGGGCTTTAAAGCATAAATAGATCTCCAATGTCTTTCTCGGGACAGCTTCTATTGCATGCAAGTTTAGCATTTCCTTTTTATGTTTCTTTTTATGTCTGGGTTTCTGCAAATAGCTTTCTTCTCTGAGCTAGGATCACATGTCCGGAAAGAAAAGAGAAAGAGAGTAGGTGACAGAAAAATGATGACAAAAGGAGAGAGAAACAACTTAGAAAATTGAAAAGAAAGAAAAGAGAAAGAGACTAAAGTCAGAAAGGTGACAGAAAAATGACCACAAAAGGAGAGAGAAAGAGAAAGAGAAAAAAAGTCTGAAAACTTGTCCGCTACATTATGTAGCGGACGGGAGAGAGAAAAAAAAAAAGTCAGAACATTAATGACAGAAAGAGAAAAAAAATCTGAAAACTTGTCCGCTACATTATGTAGCGGACGGACTCGGAGGGTATTATTGTCAAAAAAATGCAAAAAATTGTCCGCTACATAATGTAGCGGACGTACTTAAAAAAACGCAAAAAAAAGATCTGGGCCGTCCATCTTTTGGGATGGACGGCCAGATCGCGCTAGCAACTTCTCCTATTTTGCTAGCGCTATCAATGGATCAGCTCCCCATATATATATATATATATATATATATATATATATATATGAACACTCATGAAGACACGTGTGACAAGTTGGATATATGAATTAATATCAAACTTTAAAGCTATCATGGATATACTATGACAGTTTTATTAAGTCCATTATCAAAGAGTAATATAGAATGCATAATACGGGGTTACTTTTACTTGTAATTGATCTTTACTGTTACGTAACTAGTATTAGTTTGATATTTAGTCTAATAATTATGACTTAAAATGACTTTAGGACACCTCGTGCATAACATGTGAATTTATAACGTTTCAAACATGTATATGTCTTAAAAATGGTGAATTTTGGAGCTTATGCCGATTTGATCAAAAATATTTTAGAGCTAATATTTTGATAAAACTTTTTTCACTAACTTTCTAACAGAAAATGACATGTAAATCCGATTTTTCTAGAAGTAGTAATGTTCAAAATAAGAAAAGTAATTTTTGTGAGGCAATGGACCCAATCGAATGCATTGGCAATAGAGTCAACTGCAGTGAAACAAATTTAAAAATAATGGTTAGTTTATACCTTATTTTATAAAACAACAAAATTACGTTGGCAAAGACGTTATTAATCAACTAGTTACAATTACAATTATACAATGAACCTTTCTTGACACTGATTTTCACATTGAAGTTGTGCGACCCAAACAACACACTACATGTTTATTCTTAAATCAACTTTTATTCTAAACTTATGTTTTTATTTATATTTGAAGTTTAATTTGTCTCCCGAATGAACCATATAGTCAAAACAAACTATGAATCAGAACACCCTTTTATCTTTTTCAAAATAACAAAAAAACAAATTTGAAATTGGCAAGAAAATATTACAATGACTTTCATTTAGCACTCCCACCCCATCCCACCCCACACCACACACACAAGTCTCGTCGTAAAATCTTATTTAAATTTTTTGTCCAAATTTAATCGCTTTTTCTTGAGTCGGCTAAAAAAAGAGACCATTTTTTGCTTTGAATATTCAAGAAGCATCATATAAATTATAAAATATAAGAAAAAAATTAATGCAATTTCT
Source organism: Escallonia herrerae (assembly GCA_033070095.1). Lineage (NCBI taxonomy): Eukaryota > Viridiplantae > Streptophyta > Magnoliopsida > Escalloniales > Escalloniaceae > Escallonia > Escallonia herrerae. The sequence continues at coordinate 2,362 of JAVXUP010004362.1, read as the reverse complement.
CTTACAAGAAAAGCCTCCTTATAAGTAGTGCCTGCCAACGCCACAACTCATCTTTCTCCATTTTGCACCTCTGTAACGCTTGTACATATCCGAAATAGCGGCATTGCGCTCTCTCTCTCTGCCCCCTTCTCCCCTCGATTCTCCTCCTAAATTGCAGCCTACGATTTATGGGGTCATTGCTTGGTGACTGGCCTTCCTTCGACCCTCACAATTTCAGCCAGCTTCGACCATCTGATCCTGCTAATCCATCTGTAAGCACCGTTTTTTTTACCTTCATTACAAGCTAATCTAATCTTGATAAGCTCACGTCTATAACGACGTATTTTCTTTTGTGTATGATCTGTGCATGTGATAGCTCTCCTCTTTATTCTTGTCAAGGAACTGCTTTGTTGAGCTGGGTTGTGAAACGATATGCTTTTTCGCTTTTTTTTTTATACCCAATTCAGGATTAGGGTTTTGTTGCTATACCCATTTGATCACTGTAGTTGTGGTTCAATTTTCATTTTAATTATAGTAATTAAACAGCAAAAATCTTTGCAGTTCCTTAATTGGGTTGTAAGGAGCGAGCTAATTGTGAAAACTCTTCCCTGTTTGATAGCGGCACCATTTACCCATCCGCTTAGAGTAGACTAGATGTGGTCGTTGTGGTGAAAATTAAGAAAAAGAAAAAACTGGGGGTTTAAGGTACTTAAAGATATGCTTGATAGAGTCGGGCATGATAATTCTCTATAGATGAGTACTTTGTGGTGTATATGATATAATTTGTTAAAGTCCCTAACCCTAAGTGGTACTTCTTTAGGGGAGTGATTTTTATTTGCTTTCTGCTCTGTAATGTCCTGCATTTCATGCACATTTAGTCACAAATTCTGTGCCTGATGTCACAAATACTAAATTTGTATATTAGATTTTAAGTGCAAATATATCCCACATCTTTGCTTATGTCTGGTCTGTTAGTTCTACATTTGTGTACACTTTATTCCATATGGAAGATTTTACGAATGAGGCTGTGTCTGGCATTGCAGCTTCCATGAGGCTTCATATCTTTTAAATGCTTTTCTGATACAGTTCTTATTGGCTGTGGCAATCAAGGCTTAATGTTTTTTGTGTATGTACACGTGTACTTATATCACACACCCAATTATACCCATCAACTGACCCTTTTGTCTTGGATTTGCACTAGCTCAGCTTTCTCGAGTCTCTAAAGTGGACTAAAAGACAGTGAACGAAAGGGTGATTGTGAAGGGACATGCCGTTGGTTGATGGCGCATGATTTGTGAATGCCCTGTGTAGATGCGTGACTTAACAAAATCAGACATTCCCAAAATCTTGTGGAATTCATATCCAAGTTAGTTATGGATAAATATGTTTCTTGTGGTGGTGGGGGGGGGGGGGGGGGGGGAGCCAGGCAGCCAGCCCAATGCAAGCTCAAGCATGTCAACTATTTCACGAGCTGACTAAATTGATTTCTCAGGCTCACTTTGACAGTTTGACTTAACATGGTTAATATTGGTTGAGCCTAGCGCAAAGATTTGCTTGCTAAGCTTAAATGGATTAATTTGAGCAAAGTAGAATGTTAAAAGTAGGCTTGATTTTAGAGGAAATAAATTTCTAAAACATTAAAGTCAGCAGATTATTTAGACATAAGACTCATTTTGGAAGAGCAACAATATAGCATGATGTAGGTTGTTTTTCTTATTTGTGACTGCATAAATAACAATTGTCAACAGAAATTAGCTTGGCCTCCTTTTAGGTTTCTAGACAAACACAGTATTCCTGCGCAGCTGAAGCTTGAAGTTCATGTTTCACATTTAGTTTTTTGGTAGTCAACAGGGCATATTAGCATCACGATAATGCTTTCCTCATCTTGATTCTATCGATAGGACTCCAATATGAGAATGTATTTCAAGCGCTCAAATTGGCATTATCATACTGGGCACTGGGAAGTTTTACTGCCTGCATCCTCTTCCTTCCTTTCAAATTTTGAGTAGGCAGGCTAATTCTGTGGTCTTTTTTGTTATAAATTTTTAGTGTAATTCATATGAAGTAACTTATTGGTGAAGCCCTTAATTTAGTTAGTGTTTTCTTTCTGGAGGTAGGGAAATTTTTATGTCAGCTATTGGGATATTTGGATGAAAGGACCATTAAAGTTCTACATGAATGATTGGAGTTGTAGTTTTCTGATAGAGTTCATTGCTTACTCCCAACACTTGCATCGCCTAGTTTGTATGTGGAAACCGTATAATGTTGGACCTGGCCATTTTGTTCCTTCAATTCAAGCTAAGTTTAATATGTCTTTAAGGCTTGAGGATACTTATATATCTGCCAATAGGTTGGAGGAGGTTTCTTTGCTTATTTGCTAATT
>JAVXUP010004361.1:0-33916 GCA_033070095.1 Escallonia herrerae | reverse complement strand
CATATAGATTTTTATGTTCATATTAGAGTGTGGTTTTAAGGATACAATAGTTAAAATTAAGTCATAATAAGTTACATTAATTAGTTAAAGTTTCAGAATGCCTAGAATTGGTTTTTTAAATATATATAAAGCTTACTGATATGAAAATTAACTTATCAAGAAATAAGGACCCTATTCAAGATAATATTTGAGACATTTAAAGACACTTGTAATGTTTATAATCTTATTTCACATTGACAATATAATCTAACGATATTTCATCTTTTTGCATGTTAAAGGTTTGAAATGTTCTCAAATATAGTAATTAAGAATAATTTGATTTAATTGCACCCTTTTTTCTAGTATTTATAGGTGATTTCTTTTCAAAATCTCATTAACGCTTATATAACCACTTTGTTGATCATGTTGTCTTGTAGCAAAAAATTATCCTATAATTTGATTATTAATTTTATATATTATATAGATTACTTATTTTCAATGATTATTTTATATGCATATACATTTAATCAATCATAATAAAATTAAATTAACTGAAACATAAATTTATTTTTAAATCTCACATATTATATTTATTTTCTAGATACATGACTCTTTATCTTTGTATTAGAAAGTTAGTTTTAAGAACATGATAGTCATATTCAATTCCTAAAAAAATTAGTAAATTTAGAGTTTTAGAAGCAAAATTAAATAAACTTAAAATAGGGATCACATCTAAAATATTATTTGTATACCTTTACATACACTGATATGTTTAGTATATCGTTTTAAATCCTTATCAACTATCACATTTACGAATAAGCTTTACCATTATTGTGATTTTAATTAATAACCAGTCATTTGTTGGTTGGATAGTCTCATAGAAAAAAAAACGTCAATTTTTTTATTGTACCAAAAGGATTCTAAAGATGAATCGATTGTTACATCATTAAAATAAAATAAAATAAAATAAATCAATTATTACATCATTTTTATTCTTTCAGTCTCATTTTTTTCTTTTCTAAATCTAATATTTTATTTTCAATTTTTAGATATATATAAATTTGTATATTTATATCAGAAAGTGATTTTAAGAATACAATAGTTAAAATTAAGTCCTAATGAGTTACTTCATTAATTAATTAGAGTTTCAGAATGTTCAGAATTAGTTTTTCAACTACATAAGGCTTACTTAACTTATCAATAAATAAGGATTAATTCAAGATAATATTACATTTTTATACATATATAATTTTATATTCATAGAGGAGAGTAATTTTTAGGATCCAATACTCAAAACTAAGTCCTAATAAGTTAATCCATTAATTAGTTAGAGTCTTACAACGTTTAGAATTAATTTTTAATTATATAAGGTTTACTAATATAGAAATTAACTTATCTAAAAATAAGAATCCAAGATATTATTTTAGACCTTTAGTGACACTTATAAAATTGGTTAGAGTTTCAAAATGTTTAGAATTAATTTTTCAACTATATAAGGCTTACTAATGTGAAAATTAACATAAATAAGGACCACATTCAACATAATATTATTTTTCTTTTTTAGATCTATGACTTTCCATATTCCTACGGGAGAGTAGTTTTGAGGATATAATAATCAAAATTAAGTCCTAATAAGTTAATTCATTAACTAGTTGGAGTTTCAGAATATGTAGAATTACTTTTTAATTATATAAGGCTTACAAATATAGAAATTAACTTATCAAGAAATAAGGACCTCACCCAAGATAGTATTTCAAACCTTTAGTGACACTTATAAAATTAGTTAGAGTTTCAGAATATTTAGAATTAGTTTTTCAACTACATAAGGCTTACTAACATGAAAATTAACTTATCAATAAATAAGGACCACATTCAAGATAATATTATTTTTATTTTTTATATCTATGAGAGTCGTTTGAGGATACAATACTCAAAATTAAGTCCTAATAAGTTAATCTATTAATTAGTTAGACTCTTAGAACATTCATAATTATTTTTTTCAATTATATAAGGCTTACTAACATAAAAATTAACTTATCAAGAAATCTAAGATAGTATTTCAGACCTTTAATGACACTTACAACATTAGTTAGAATTTTAGAATGTTTAGAATTAGTTTATTAAGTATATAAGGCTTACTAATATGAAAAATAACTTATCAATAAATAAGGACCCCATTCAAGATAATATTATTTTCGTTTTTTAGATATATGAATATTTATATTCATATTGAAAAGTGGTTTTGAGCATTCAATTCTCAAAATTAAGTCTTAATAAGTTAATCCATTAATTAGTTAGAGTTTCAGATCGTTTAGAGTTACTTTTTCAATTATATAAGGCTTATTAATAGAGAAATAAATTATTAAGGACTCCATCCAAGATTTAGTAACACTTATAATGGTTATAGTTCTATTTCACATTGAAATTATAATGTGATGACGTATCAAGTAAAGAAGGCATATCTCTGTGATGATGTGTCGTGCAAAGAAACTCTCGCTTCGCTTATTATATATTACTAGTTCGGTAACCCGTGCAAGGCCCAAGTGAGATTTATTTAAATGTTATGAGTATGTTTGAGTTTCAACATATTTTGGTAGAGTTAGGGTTGTGTATTTAAGTATTATGTCGATAATTTTAAAAATTACGATTTATTTGTATTCGCTTGAAGAGAACCATCAAATTCAAAACATATCGCGTTTATGCATTTCACATATAAGCAGTATCATAATCAAGAGAAATTTAATGAAGGCATAATCCCGAAAGTATTTCATAATAGTAAAGCATATTATAGTGCTTAAAAATTAGTTAGATTCAAAAGTTCAAAATAAAGTATTCAAAAAGTGAAGCATACAATGAGTAATCAATTATTTCATATCAAATTAGAATGTTAATTTGTTCTTTAGTATTTTAGGTACAAATTTTGTTTTTGTATGAAAATTTTAAATTTTAAGAATTTATACATGAAATTATAATTACGCTATTCATTTTTCTTACTATAGCCATATAAGTGTGAGACATTTTTTTAGTTTTTCACGCTACGTGGCTCATCGTTGATTAATAGTTTTATTTTGTAAGTATATTTGATAGAACTCCTTACCATATATAAAATTAGGCATCTACTATAGTCCACTATAATGAAATTTAAAAGTTTATAAAAGAAAGTACAAAAAAGCACAAATAATGTTTTTACTAAATTATTGTCTAGACTGAATAAACCTATTAAACAAACATGCCATGAAAACCTTAGAACAAAATGGAAGTAAGTGGAGCTATTTTACTTCTTTCAGACAACCGACGTTTTAAAATGTAAAAATAATCCCAAAAAGAGAACTATAGTGTTATAGTGGCAATATTTGTATTCTAATTGCTTTACTTCATGGTCATGTTCGGCGCTCTTTCGACCATCCGTTTAATTTTGAGCATTTCTAAGAGAATTAATTGAAAAATATGTGTGCATTGTACAGTAATTATTATCTGAATGATCATAAAAATGTCATATCATTTTATAAAACCTCTTTTTATGTTTGAGACTATACAATCATATACCCGTTAATACTCATACAGTTGTCTAGACTGTGATAGATGAGAATGTAATTGTATAAGGTTGTAAATTTCTTATACTTCATCTTTGATTTGTAGATTGTTTATTAAGTTCTAAGCTTATAGTATATTAAGGTGATTATAGAGGTCTGTGAAGTTAGAATATCACATATTTAACATTATATTTTGTAGATTACCCTATGAACTAAAATATAATGAATTAAAAATCAGTCGCAGTCATTTGTATTGGAAAAGAAAAATCCTGAAAATGGTGCACAAACTATACAATTAGTAATTTATTGTAAATAGGCAACTAAAAATAGACATTAGAACTTGAATGGAAGCACATGTAGTAATTTTAATTTATTTCAAATAATGAATTATTTTTATCTACCACCCATGAAAATTTCTACAACTCTCTATAGAAAATAGTTAATGATCGATATATATGTTTAGTTTTATTTTTGTTGACACCATAACTGACAATTTTTAAAAATACCTTTTTAAAGTCACTAAATAAGTGTCACTAAAAGTATATAGCAACCATTGAGTTTAATTGTATGAGAGGTTGTAGGCATCTTCCTATGACCTGGATAGCGGCCAAAATTTCTTAAATAACCATCATCTTAAAAGATAGAATTAACCCTGTAAAAGAAATAGCGTACCATTACGATCACAATTCTTATGTTTAATTTTTTTTAGTTCAAAATCATGTTTAACAATTTTTGGAGGTGCCGTTTTGATATGTTTTTGAAGATTTTCTAGAATAATCAATTTAAAAATGCGTTACATTTGATTCTTTGTTTTGGGCATTTAAAAGAGTATATGATTTCTACTTTAGACTTTGAGTTATTATATTAAAATTAATTTGTAAAGTAAATTGCTATTTTAGGATTTCAATGATATCTAACAATAAAGTCATATTCATTTCTTATATTACTTATATGAAAAGATGTTAAGCATTAATCTTTATTTTTGATACATGATCTTTGTACTTTATATATGTGAGATTCTATTTTGTTATTTTAAAGTGCGCTTAAGGTATTAGCAGTCAAAATTAAGGCCTACTATGTAAGTATATTCATAGATAGTGTTTTAAAAACTTTAGAGTTAGTTTTCTAGTTTTAAAAAGGTTTACGAAAATTAGGCCAATAATATCCATATTTTTTAACAATAAATTATAATACATAGTCAGTTAGTTGGGGTAAAAAAAATGGCTAAAACAAATAGAAGGACATGTCGCATAAGAGGAGTAAAAAGAAAAAAAAAACACTAAAAAGCTAATGTATTTTAAAGTTCAATGTTATATAATTAAAATTTTAGAATTATTTTTCTAGTTTTAAAATGTTTACAACAATTGAGACAATATTGTTCACAAATATTTTAATAATAAATGTTAGTACAGAGTTAATAAGTTGTGTAAAAAAAGAAAAAGACATTAAAACAAATAAGATGATGTGGCGCATATGTAAGGGAGGTAAATAGGGAAAAGAACACTTAAAAAAACTTATGTGTTTTAAAGTTCAATCTGATATAATTAGGATTAACCGATGAAGTAAACTTATGCTAATAGTCAAAATCAAGTTTCAATATGTTGATACATTGATAAGTTAGAGTTTTAAAATGTATAAAATTCATTTTTTACTCGTATGAGGTCAACTAAATTTATGATAATTATACCTCCGAATTTTTCAATAATAAGTTACAATAAAGAATCATGATGCATGTGTGACTATATTAAGTAAAGGTAGAACTTAGAAGAGGAATAGAACACCAAGCAAATATAATAACGTGTAATTTATGTTTTCTTTAAGTTTAAGTGTTTATTTTATTATAAAAAGTGTTTTTAAGGTGGTAATAGTGAAAATCAAGTCCTAATATGTTGATACATTAATTAGGTAGAGTTTTAAAAGGTGTAGAAGATATTTTTTTTTACTTTTATAAGATCTACTAAATATATGGTAATATTACCTCCAAATTAATAATAAGTTATACAACTAAAGACTCGTGATACACACATGACTTTAAAAAGTAGACGTAAAGGAGGAATAGAACACCAAAATAAACATTATGACATGTAATTTATGTTTTAGTGTTTATTTTGTGATTTAAAGTATTTTTGAGGTGTTAATAGTGAAAATTAAGTCCTAATATGTTGATACATTAATTAGGTAAAGTTTTAGAATGTGTAGAATTTATTTTCTATTTTTATAAGGTCAACAAAATTTATAACAATTATACCTCCGAATTTTTCAATAATAAGTTACAATAAAGAGTCATGAGGCACGTGTAACTACATTAAGTAAAAGTAGAAGAAGAATGAAACATCAAAACAAAGATGATAACGCAAAATTGAACCAAAGATGATGTGTCGCATAGTTAAAAGGGATAAAAAGGAAAAAGAACACTAAAAAAAGCTTATGTGTCGCCTCCAAAATAATAAATTACAATAAAGAGTCATGAGGTATGTGTAACTATATTAAGCAGAAATAAAAGAAGAATAAAATATTAAAACAAAGATGATGACGTGTCGCGAAATTGAACAAATTAAAGATGATGTGTCGCTTAGTTAAAAGGGGTAAAAAAGGAAAAGAACACTAAAAAAAGCTTATGTGTGGTCTCCAAAAAACACAATGTTTCGTCTATTATATATATGATATGATATGATATAGATAGATACTCTAGACGATAGAAAGCCAACAAGGAAGCATGCGGGAACCATCAAAAGCGGTCCTTTTTCTTCATCGAGCAGTCCTAAACAATCCAAATCAATTACAGTTTTATCATTTTGATGTGCTTTATACAGCTGAGATCTCCAGGGTCACCATGTTTGCTTATCAGTATGGAGAAGAACTGAGCTTTGTCTAAAAACTACGTAGATTTTCTATCCCACGGGTAAAACGAAATAATTAAGTCAAACGCAATAACTTTTGGTCACCGAGCACCTATCCCCTTACGCATTTTTCCTAGGTTCTAACCTGGATCTCATACGTGTTAAAATCCATCCCACGTCTATACATGAGGATTGTTGTTATATTTGGTGGGTTTGTCCCTCCTATGAGGATGCTTCTTGATTGGACTACGGGCTTTTACACTGTAACACAGGTAGACACTTGATTGTGATCAGAAGAAAAATGCTAGAAATTGAAAAATTTTCCGTAGCTATGTCCAAAAATCTGCCAGCAAAGATTTCATTTAAGGCAAAAAGAGTAGTGTTAGAGGCAGCCTTTTAGTGACAAATTAGAAGTTGTAGTGATAAACTAAAAGAATGTAGTGAACCACGAACCATTTGGATCCATCAAACATTCCTAAAATAGTATAGTACAAATTCTTTATATATATTTTGCAACTAAACCAGCTTGGTCATTTCAAAAGATCCCATTTTCTAGAAAATGAGTTTTTCTAACACGCCGTAGTAATTTTTTTAAAAATTTTTCCAATAGGAAAATTTGTTAGAACTGCAATTCATTTATATAACCCGCCGGTATGGGAAATCGAACTCGGGACCTCGAGGCCCCTAGCCATCTCCACCACCCCTCTGGGTTACTCTGTAATAATTAAGAGATGTTTATTCTGTCCCAAAACAGTTGGCTTGCTCTCTCTAAGTTGTATACAAATTGAGACATTTTTTTGGATGGTGATGCACCGAAATAACCTCCAAGGTCCTGAATACAATTTTCGTGACTCGAAGATGAATTATAATGACCATTAATGGCGACACTTGTTTGTCTTTCTTGTTTTATAACAAAAACTAAAATCGGACTTTCAAATACCGCGTCATATTCAATCTACAAATGTATCCTCTAACTTCAACCTCTTGAGCAGGGCACTTGATTTCTGCTGCTTGACGCTGAGAACTTCAGACGTACCCTTTGCCATAGTAAGTTTCTTACACAATCATCTTTCTAGAGTTGTTCTTTGTTCACAGTGGCGGAGCCAGAAATTATGCATGGGGTTGGGCACTTTATTTACAAAGGAGAAAAAAAATAAGCTTAACTATTTGATAATGTATTAAACCAACAAATATACAACTTGAACGAGCATAGATCAAAAGGGCATGAGTGAGTCACCCACCATTTTATGATTAGCCAATTCATACACTCACTTTCGACTCCTGATAAATCCAAAGGTAACAATTTGGGCTTGCCTGCTGAGGGAAATCACCATGCTTGTGGGCGGTGAAAACTATGGTGGTTTAGAGTAATGTGTGTGTGTGTGTGTGCACACATAATTTTACATTTTTGTAAATTGCTTGTTCGGCTTATAATCCGAACTTGTTCCAAACAATGGACAAGATTTATTGTTTGTCCTACCATATCCGACAGTATAACTGGTCCAGCCTTATCCACCCTTATCATGTCCTATCCCGAGTCCTTATCCGTGTCGCCAAACACAGCCTTTGTGTGCTAATCTAATTCAATATTGCACACTAATTACACTTTACTAGATCAAAACAAACTTCCTAATCTTTGTGTCCCACCTTTTTCTCGAACACATAATCAGTGTGTAAGTGTGATCCGTGTTCAAGTATAAAAGAACAAAGAAATGAACAATCTTATACTCCGTAATATGTTATTCAAATTTACTATACACAAGAGCCACCTAACTAGATTGTTATATTAAGAAACCAAAGATTGAGTTGACTATAGAGAAAAAATTTGAGTTGCGTTCATTACAACAATATACAGCATAAATGCCTTTTTTATGATGTTTATGTTGAATAACAATTAATGCGCTACCACGTAATACATAGTGGGTTCGAAAACAGCGTTCATTACAACAATGTACAGCATAAATGCCTTTTTTATGATATTTATGTTGAATAACAATTAATGCGCTACCACGTAATACATAGTATGTTCGGAAACAGCGTTCATTACAACAATGTACAGCATAAATGCCTTTTTATGATGTTTATGTTGAATAACAATTAATGCACTACCACGTAATACATAGTGAGTTCGGAAACATACCGTATGAAGTCACCGACTATTCTGACAATGGATCCTTGTTGTTACAAGCCTCCAACACGTTTGATCTTTTTCGCAGGTACGAAAACGGCTACTAGAGTCGAGTTCTTCGTCCACGAACCAAATCCTAGAGCTTGGTGATTGCTCTAGAGAGAGGGATAGTCTTGTAACTTATAGTTGCACGACTTATGATTTCTTGGGATATCTCTAACCTTTATATAGAGATAGTATTTAGAGACAGGCTTTACCTCAAACACTTAGGAGATAAAGTTGTATTTATCTCAAATACCTGTGAGATAAATATTGTATTTATCTCAAATACTTATGAGATAAATATCATCTAAGTAACTGTAATTATCCAGACTAACAAATACACATTATCTGTTAGTGGGCGGATAATGGGTCCACTGACCCAATTTATTAACAGCTCCCACTCGCCCACACACAGGGCAAATAAATCGTGCAGTCCTTCATTATCTCTTGTCCACTCATCTCCTCATACAGGAAATGGAACGTGCGACCTACGAGAAAGGATGTCCAGTTGAGGAGTATTGTATTAAGTTATCACCAAACTAACACAATACATCACTCCAAAAAATCTCGTATGTACCCCAGATAGTTCAATTACACCAGATTAAACACTCTCAAATCCCTCATAGTGAGCAGTGTTAAACCTCTCATATGTTATGTATTCATGACTCATATCGAAACAAAAATCGACAAAGTCGCCCGGGCTATGAATCACACAACATGATGTAATATTGAACTTTCTTCCCAAAGCCCTCATGTCATTCCAATTAGACCCAACCGCTTTCCTAGACATGCCCCGCGAGACCGCATCATCCATGATCCAAGGGTACATGCTAAAGTAGCGACATTGAGTATCCTCTTCATGACATAGTCTAAGGTGAAAAGGGTACTATATAGGATCAAAAATATTTCTATCCAAGTGGCTCACACAGTGACGAAGCAGGGATTCATTCATCACTCCCACTGTCGGTCTGCATTTAGCACATGCAGTATGATTTGCATGCTATGGCGTAACCCGTAAGGGCGTGTCACATAAATGTATAATAAAATACGCCATACGAATCTGGGTCTAGTCGCTGTACAAGCGCCTAACCTGAGTTTTTCAGCCTAGTCACTCTCATAGTGCCTGCCTGAAATCTCACATTCGGCTGTAAACAGGCTACATAGAGTTGTGGAGATACTCTATGATCGACCTAACTTTATAGGTCTCATCTTAGCTCCAACTAAGGCGACATGTTTGCTTCATAAGCTGTATCATCTTATTCGCCCTCTTGGCGCCTAAGACAATTATGTCTCATCTTGCTCGCTATCTTAGCGCCAAGGTGAATTACCCGTGTGAGTGGGTCAATTCAAGCCTGGTGACACTCTCAACAAGGATGTATATGTAATCACAAAGATTATCAATTCATTCCAAAATAAACTCAAATCGAGGAATGTAATAAATAATGTCAAGTACATGAGATGCCATAAACATATCAAACCCTACGTAGTCCCATACTCCTAATGTGAGAAAGGAAAACATCTCTAGCAATAGGCTTGGTCAAAGGATCAGCCACCATTCTGCCAGTAGGTATATGCTTTATGGTCACCTCTCCTTGCGCAACTAAAGTTCTAATGAAGTGATAACGAAGGCCTATGTGTTTGGCCTTCTCATGATATTTGGGGTCCTTTACAAAATCTAGGGCAGCTGTATTGTCACAGTGAACAGTGACAGACTCGTCTGCATGAGCGTAACCCCTAGAGCCTGTAAGAATGACCTCAACCAAACGGTTCCTGGACTGCTGCTGAACAAGCAACATACTCCGACTCCATCGTGGATAGGGCGATGCAAGTCTGTTTCTTGCTGCACCAAGAGATAGCTCCACCTCCTAGTATGAATGCATAACCTGAAGTGGATCTGCGCTCATCTCTATCACCGCCCCAATCAGCATCGTTGTATCCTTTCAATCTCAAGTCTCCACCATGATAACACAGAACGAGATCAGCGGTTCCACGTAAGTATCGAAGAATCCTCTTCACCGCATTCCAATGAGCGGGTCCAGGATTACTCTGATAATGACTCACCATTCCAACGGCAAAGCAGATGTCTGGACGCGTACACAACATAGCGTACATCAGACTCCCAACTACAGCCGCGTAAGGCACTTTGGACATCCGATTCTTTTCCTCATCATTCTTTGGGCATTGGTCTGTGCTTAAAGTACACGCCTTGTCCATTGAAGTGTCTATGGGTTTTGAGTTATGCATACGGAATCGTTCAATGACCTTTTTGATATATGTCTCTTGAGACAAATCAAGAAGTCTCTTTGGACGATCACATATGATTTTAACCCCGAGCACATAATTAGCTTCTCCCATGTCCTTCATCTCAAAAGTTGAGGACAGCCACTTTAGTGGCGACAATGGAACTCATGTCATTCCCAGCTAAAAGAATGTCATCCACATACAAAGAAAGGATCAAAATATTTTTCTTGGATCGTTTTATGTAAACGCAATGGTCTTGTTCAATCATTTCAAAACCTATAGAGGTAATGGCATGATGAAACCTAAAGTACCACTGCCTAGACAATTGTTTGAGACCATATATAGAACGTTTGAGCCGGCAAACTTTGCGCTCATGTCCCTTGACTTTAAAACCCTCAGGTTGAGCCATATAAATCTCTTCGTCTAGTTCTTCATTGAGAAACGAAGTCTTAACATCCATATGAAAAAGTTCTAAATCCTGCTGGGCGACAATAGCTAGGATCAAGAGAATTGAAACAAATCTCACCACTGGGGAGAATGTGTCTTCATAGTCCACACCCCGCTGTTGGGTATAGCCTTTCGCCACAAGACGTGCCTTATACTTGTCAATTGACCCATTTGCCTTGCGCTTGACTTTTACAACCCATTTGTTTCCAACAGTCTTGCTCCCTGGCGGAAGGTCAACTAACTCCCAGACCTGATTCTTCTCCTTTGAGCTCAACTTTTAAAACCCACTTGTTTACAACAGTCTTGCACCCTAGCGGAAGGTCAACCAACTCCCAGACCTAATTCTTCTCCATTGAGCTCAACTTATCTTTCATTGCAGCCATCCACTCATTACTAGCAGGTGAAGATAAGGTTTCTTCCACAGAAGTGGGCTCATCTTCATCAGTTAGAGTGCACATAAGAATTTCACCGTCAATCTCAAAACAACGACGTGAAACTCTTCCTCGTGCACCTCTACGTAGTTGAGAATCTTGTTGACCTGATGGTCCTGATGGTGTGCTCCCACTGTCTAGGACGCTCCCACTAGATTGAAGATCACTTATACTATCTTTAGCGACAACAGGATGAGGAACTAATTCCCCACCTTTGCTTAGAGATGGTAAAGTGGCTTCAACTTCCTCTAACTCATAGAGGTCAAGATTCTTACTTCCGTCTCCAATGCTAGAAAAATCACTCTCTATGAAATTGACATCACGAGACTCTATTTCAGTCTTTCCACCATTTGGATGTTCACCATACATCACATAGCCTTTAGAGTTTTCAGAATACCTTAAGAAGATACTCTTTTTAGCTCTAGGCCCTAGTTTCCCATACTTATGAGAAGTACTGTGAACATAACATGCTGAGCCCCATGGGCGCAACTTATCCAAATTTGGCTTTTGGCCATTCCAAAGCTCATATAGGGTGGATTTGACTGATTGTGAAGGCACTCGATTAAGTATATAGGCTGCAATCAAAAGAGCATCCCCAAAAAGATATTGGGAGGTTTGTTTGCTCCATCATAGACCTAACCATGTCTAACAATGTTATATTCCTTCTTTCTACAACACCATTTTGTTGTGAAGTATTAGGAATAGTAAGTTGCCTGCGATGCCAACTTCGGGATGCCATATCTCTCTCGTTTTTAAGCCAAATAATGCGTGCAATATATCGTTGGAAAGCTTATGCGAAATAGATTAATTGTTTGTCAACAAATCATGATAAAAACTAAATATCATACTCCAAATTTGAGTCCCAAAACTCAAAAAAACCACAGTTTTCTTAAAAAAATTCGTGATTTCTCACAAATCATGCATCTAAAAATTATGAAATTTTACGGAGTTCATCCTTAACCATAGGAGAACAAAGCTATATAATTATTTTTCAGAAAAAAAAAACATGCTCAAAAATTTTCAAAATTTAATAATGGGTCTCATTCACGTATCCAGAAAAAATCGCAACATGCACATAATTTATTCTAGCATGTTAAAGGCGAATCAACAAGTAATCTCGCTCTGATACCAATGTTGAATAACAATTAATGCGCTACCATGTAACACGTAGTGGGTTCAGAAACATACCGTATGAAGTCTCTGAATATTCCGACGATGGATCTTTGTTGTTACGAGTCTCCAACACGCTTGATCTTTTTCGCAGGTACAAAAATGACTACTAGAGTCGAGTTCTTTGTCCACGAACCAAATCCTAGAGCTTGGTGATTGCTCTAGAGAAAGTGCTATAGAGAGAGGGATTATCTTGTGACTTATAGTTGCGTGACTTATAGTTGCATGACTTATGATTTCTTGAGATATCTCTAACCTTTATATAGAGATAGTATTTAGAAACAGGCTTTACCTCAAACAAACACTTAGAGATAAAGTTTCATTTATCTCAAATACCTATGAGATAAATATTGTATTTATCTCAAACACTTAGGAGATATATATCCTCTAAATAATTGTAATTGTCCAGACTAACAAATACACATTATATGTTCAGTGGGTGGATAATGGGTCCACTGACCCAATTTATTAACAGTTTATTTGAGTGCCGTTCTTTTTATGCGTCTTTTACTATGAGCCCTTAATTTAAGTGTAATTTGTAAAAGTGTCGTATTTTTCTAGGCATTTTAGCAAACGTCACAACATGCTAGGTGCATTTTCCCAATATAATGTTCCTTTTTTGTGTTCACTTACCATAATATTATATAGATTCTTTTCATCATTAAAATACAAGGAGCTCTAATCATGGCCGTTAGTCAACGGTGCAAATTAATTTTTAGAAATCAAATCCATTCCTAAAACCAACCTTGTAACCCTAAACTACCACTTTAATAAACAATCAGCCGCCTGTACTTCTCATCTTCCTCCGCCCCCTTTTCCATCTACTCTCTCTCTCTCTCTCTCTCTCTCTTCCATCTACTCTACTTGTCATCTTCCTTCCATCTGCCAGTTTTTCCTTCCCAAACTCTACTACCGCCAAACCTGAAAGGCTGAAAGTGAAGGTGGATGCAGTGATGCAGTGGCCGGTGGATTCATTCATGTCAGCGGCAACGACACCATTGCCGGTGTACAGTGTACTGTAAACGATGGAGAAGAAGGCAGCAGGTGGGCACGCCCCCAGCTGCCTCCGCTACTATTTGTTCATGCATGTCAATTATTTACGGCTTTGCCGACTAACCAGATTGTTGAGTTTTAACCCAAAGCACCCGACATGGATCCTCAATTTATTCATGTACCAGTCGGTCAATCTCATGCCAAAAGTCTGCATCGCCCAGCAAAAAAATTGTTCGATCGCATTTTATGCATTGCGTCTCAATCTGTCTGCCCTTTTTATTAGCTTAACAATGCCAGCTGCATGTATACTAATAAAAAAAAATCAAGTCATTACTTTTAGTGGCTGATAAAAGCGGCGGATAGATGGACAATTCGGTACCAAAAGTGACAAATACATAAAAAAAACTACAGAATCTAGTCGTATCGTCCATCGATGTGCACAGATTCATGTACGTCGAGAGAGAAGCCTTCCCTTAGGAGAGTACATTGTAAAGGAAAAAAAACTCCTGACCTAGCGACTTCCTGTCTATTGCAGGCCAAAGCATGTTGTACAGATAAACAATCTTTTTGTACTGAAATAGAAGTCAGAAGGCAAAGGAAAGGTAGAAGAACTCGACCATAGAGCTACTTTACAAATCCAAGGAGGAGGGAAAATTTGCCTATAAGCGAACTAAATCAAAAAGTTCCCTCTTCACCTCTTCTTGTGAAATTGGAAATAAATTACTTGCAACTTGCTTTAGGCAAAAAAACATTCTACTGAACCCTACCAAACTTAGTTTAGGTAAAGTATAAATTACTCTGAGTAGTTTAGAGTATATTTTTTAATGTATTTTCAATGATATTTGCTATACGAATCCTCGTTAGGTTCACCTACGTGAAATTATTCGAGAAATTTTTTTTCACTTGTAGAAGAAGGCATGTTTTTGCTTATGAACTACTCTACAGTTGTTCTAACCACTATAAGAAAAACGGTGTATGCCTACGGCACTAAAGCGTTGGCATAGGTAAAAAGTACCGTAGGCATAGGCTATACCTACGGTAGTGTACCGTGGGTGCTTCTTCCGATGGCATAGACATATGCCTACGGAAGTAATGACATAAGCCTACGGTCGTTCCGTAGGGACATACATACACTGAGTTTGGCATAAGTCTCTTATGTCTACGGTTTTTAAGATTTTTGCCTACGGATATACCATAAGCCTTTTCTCCTCTGTGCCTACGGTTTTTAAAGACTTTTGCCTACGGATGTACCGTGGGCCTTTCTTCCTTTGTGCCTATGGTTTTAAGACTTTTACCTGCAGGTATACCGTCAGATATTTTTCCCTTTTTCCCACTGTCATGGCGTTGGCATAGATACAACTTCTAGTGCTTTTTTGTTTGTACCCACGGTTTCTACTGTTGGCATATATGTCTAACAGAATTATAAGAAAGATATCCCAACGACACTTCCGTAGGCACATGTTCTATTTCCTATTTTTTCTAGACCCATTTTTTATTGGTACTAATTATTGCATCTAATTCATGTTAAAATAACTTGTAATTGTAAGTAGTACTAAACAATAGAGCACGGCTAAACTTCATAAAATCATGTGAATATAATAATCGTCAAACACCTATTACATAGAAAAGACATCAATCAAGCCACTAAATTACAATAGCCATCATAAAGAGTTTACCATCAAAATCGTAACCAAGATTCTTAAACATTTTCATGCTCTACATATCTTAAGATATCCTAATGTCAACCACACTCAATTGCAAACCACGAACAACTCAAGGGAACGCGTCTTGCTTCGCATGGTTTGCTTCTTGCTTCTTGCCATCACAACCATCCTGTAGAATGTGACACGCCAATCACATATTACTCAAAGTCGTACAAAACAGGGAGCTTGAAGTAAAAGGGGGGATGCTATACCGATCCGAATGTATTCTCAAGAACATAAACAACAAAAATTAGAGCACATATCCATGACCAAGCACAAGGAGGAGCCAAGGAAAATATAAAGCAGTTGTGTAGCAAATCAAACATAATACTCTTAATAAGATAATGAGAACAATTCAAATTCTCTCCGAGCAAGGAAAATGATAGTATACTAATACTGAAAATGAGCAAAATGACTTTAAACAGATGAATAAATAGGAAAAATAGAATACATCAAAGAATTTACCGAATAAGATGAGATAATGAAGATGTAGGAATGTCATTATACAAGTGTGAATTGTAGAGAGATTTTTCTTTTGCTCCAGGCTCCTCTGCACGAATGATGATTGCTATGAACTAATATGTGGAAAACCGGAATAAGAAAATAATGATAAATAACATTAGATTCACAACTAAAATATGACTAGAAGGAGAAGAACCAAAAAAATCAAGTTTTATATTATAGACAAATCAAGAACGGAACGGGGGCATACCACATCTCCGGAGCTATAGGAAGCTCAAAACTAATAGTCAAAATTAAATAATCCATTTCGATACCTGCCATACCTAGGTAAGAAATACCAACTATAAGTGTAACTTGGTGAAAAAGCATCACCAAAACTATCAGTTCCTAAACAGCCTCTTGTATCAATCATTTTCTTATGGAGAATCGTCTAAGATGCATTGACGCAAACAACAATTCAACGTTCAGGCATACCTTCACGATACAAGACTGCATGTCCACGGTTGACAACATCTGAGCTTTCTTCCTAAACTCAAGTTTGGAGACTTCAACAGATAGTAATTCCATAGGAATCTTTCCAAATAAGTAGCACTCTCCAACATTCACTGTGAGATGCAAATGGAATCACATGTGAGAGAGCTTTTGCACAAAAAGATGAAGAAAAAAGGTGAAACATGCATTGCCCATAAACCAAATAGAAGGCAATGGTACTGACATGTATATTGGTAGTACAGTAAGGAATGCAATTAGAGCTAGCTTCACGAGATACGGAGTTAAACATGAAACTAGTCGTGAATAGAGATTAATGCTAAAACAGCTAGTATTTTTGAATCTACCTTCTTATAACATTAAATAGGGGTGTAAGCCATGGTGTCCATTCCACAATACATGCTGACATCTCCTATTGGTATCTTGAAGGTGGCAGCTAGCTCACAATCTCGATTAATTACTTGAGAAGTTGATTCCATCCAAGTATCCCTGTCTCTCTTTCTAAATCCTCTTCTTCTTGTCACGCCAGTCTATCATCTCGCGCAAAAAATTATACATGCTATTCTCAAACTTTAAATAATATGTATATCTATACAAACAAGTTATTTTAACATTCACGGCCCTACCAGATGAAAAGGCAGGGAGACTGGTTCATTTCAGTATACTACAAAGGCTTAATGACGGTAGTTAACTTGTGATGTCTGTTAGAGCATTGAACTGCCATTGTGGTATCAGCTAAGCGAAACTTAGGCTTTACTAATGGTCCTTTTGTTATTGGTGGGTCTGAGAGAGGAACTGTTTGTCCAAATCATCCGCACTGTGGCGGGCTCCTTCTGAGAAAGGTTTCATCAAACTCCAGTCTACTATTGAATCGGATTTATGCTCTCACTTTATAATTGCTTATGTCTATTAATAACTTTTGACTGCTTAATGTACTTGTAATAGTATATGGAAGCAGACCTATACAAGCAACTCGCTTATTTCTGCCATGCTTTGGATACTAAACGTTGCATTGACAAGGTTCGAACTCGCTTCATATCATCTATAATAAATATTAGCACATACCCTCATACTGGAAATTCGCCTAAACCCCTTATGATGTTGCAAGTTTCATATTGAGGCCACTATCAGAATACCAGTTGAAAAAGAACTTTCCAGAATATGACCTCTCGCTGAATTGGCAATATGGTTGGGTGCAATTGAAGGACCTTATGATGACAATTTGATTGTTATACATATATCATTGGAGGTTTTCTCTCCTTTTCTTTTTTTCTACTAGCCTCATTTGCTTTTTTCCGGATTTTCTCCCTGAGCAAGGCGATGCCGTGTAAATATTGTACAATATAGTAATGTCGATTCCTTTGGGCATAGGTTCATATCATGTACAAAGATTGATACTCTTATTTCAATAGCAATACCTGATTAAGACTGATTTACTCACCACTAACATGCAACTAATTCCTTTCTTTCTCAATTAGTTCCACACAAGAAAACCCCAAATTCACATTCTCGGTCGATTAAACAGATCAAAAAGGCACGAAAAAAAACCTAACTCTCAATCAATCCGACACATATAAGCACGTTCACCTACATGCACATATTTACAAATCTACAAATGATCGACAGTTCGAAGGCGATTGAAAATTTACCTGTGGCGGCACGAGAGAGAGGGGCGGCAGCGTCGGAGTGCAGCGCGGCAGTGGCAGAGGAGGAGAGCAGTGGCAGTAGGCAGAGAAGCGCAGCAGCGACGGCAGCGAGAAGAGCAACGGCGGAGATGGCAGGTGTGACAGGGCTGCATCGTGTTTGTGTGATGAGAGTGAGAGTGAGAGAGAGAGAGAGAGAGAGAGAGAGAGAGGGGGGAGCAGATCTGGTTCTCAGAACAAATTTTTGTTTATCATACTAATTACGTACATCATAATTTTTATGCCCGCTAATTTTTCTCTGATAAGTTTCATGCCCGCCTAATTAAACCGCTAATTTTTTTCTGATAAGTTTTCATTCCCGCCTAATTAACCCACTAATTTTTTTGATAAGTTTTCATGCTTGCCTAATTTTTTTCTGAATTGTTTTCATGCCCGCCTAATTAACCCACCAATTTTTAGACAGCTAATTTTGTTCTGAAAAGTTTTCATGTCCGCCTAATTAACTTGTCAATTTTTACGCCAATCTCAACGATTGTGAGCCATGGCTTTGACCCTGTCAATTTTTACTCCAATCTCCACGATTATGAGTCGTGGGCTTTGACCCTCATAAATTATCTTGAATATAAGTCAACAGTTTGCATAATATATTTGTATTAACGGGTCCTTGTGTACCGTTGGCGTTTTCGTCATCACTCACCTCCCAACCCTTACCCCCTACCGTCATGCCCCCCCCCCCCTCTTTCCTTACAACCTTTCCACCACCGCACAATTCCTTACCCACCCTTCAACCACTGGTCGATCAACCCCACACGTCCCTACCACCCCCTACTCATCATCCACCAACACATACACACATACATACAAAGAGAGACACACAAATACCCCGTCTACCCCCCCCCAACCACCTGATCACCACCATCAACTTCCCTACATTGCCTAATTGCTTGAAATTGGAGACGAGCTGGCCACCATCACGATTACTGTAGGGTTAACAGTAGCGATTACTGTTGGTGGGCAGTGAAGAGTAATTGGTGGGCAGTGGAGATGGGTTGGTGGTGATCGTGACCGGGGTAACTGTAATTTTTGAGGTGGTTTTTGTTGTTGTATAGTAATGGTCGATATTTAAGACGTTAAAATGGGCAGTTATTATTTCAAAGATTAAAGTTAGACTTTTAGCCAATTTGCTTGTGACAATTAATATTTGCTTTTAAGAAAAATTAAAAATCTTAAAATTTTGGATTATGACTTTGGAAGGCTATTAGCTATCAATCGAATTACATGTAATATTAATAAGCAAATGGTTTACCAATAACCACTGGCATAACAAATTTTGTGCCAACGGGCCCTTGTGTACCGTTGGCATAACAACACTTATGCCCACAGGCCCTTCTGTACCGTTGGCATAACAACACTTGTGCCAACGGGCCATTGTTACCGTTGGCATAACAACACTTATGCCAACGGGCCGTTGTTACCGTTGGCATAACAACACTTGTGCCCACGGGCCCTTGTGTACCGTTGGCTTTTTCGTCACTATAGAGCTCTTTTCTTGTAGTGAACATCTTTTGCTCTGGCTGTTAATATCCAGTGCAATACTTGCGAAAAAGACATAAAGACATGGCTAGAAAAAATTCCTGGTGTGGACTCAGTTGCCCTCAATGCCGATCATGGGAAGATGACGATCTCAGATAACGTGGATCCTCAGTCAGTCATCAAAACCTCGGAAAGCATAAGAAAAAAATCAAAACTTCTTGCGGGAAAAAATTCTTCCCACAAACAAGGCCAATGACATGCAAATGGTTACAAAGAAAAAGCCTCCAGCAGGAAATATTAACCAAAACATGGTCATGCAATTGCAACAGCTGTCACAGAATGAAGGTTTGGAAAATGTGGAGGTGACGTACACCAAGCGCGTATAGTTAACTTTCAGGAGTCAAGAGGGCAAATCAAGCAAAAAGATCGTCGTTCATGATGTTCATAGCCTAAAATGCATCATGAAATGAACAATATCCATAATTCTCATGAGTACCATGGAATTAATTCAATTTGTTGTGGACATTTTAGGGTTTGTGGTATGCACAACCAAGATGATTACAGTTTGCCCGTGCATTCCTCAGAACTGAGGCCTTTTCTTTTCTTTTTCTTTTTTTAGTTTTGTTT
Organism: Escallonia herrerae; assembly: GCA_033070095.1. NCBI lineage: Eukaryota > Viridiplantae > Streptophyta > Magnoliopsida > Escalloniales > Escalloniaceae > Escallonia > Escallonia herrerae. The sequence goes on along the minus strand of JAVXUP010004361.1, from coordinate 13,655 downwards.
ATGCTGCTGGGCAAACTCACAAACGATTTGTGCGCCCGTGACATAATCAATTAAAAGTGTGGGATCTTTTTTACCCTAGGGCCCGGGGACTTCTCTAAAAATTTAAAATAAAAATGAAAAGTAAAAAGTAGAATAGTTGCGAGCCCATAAATGACAAAGAGAGCTTTCGATTGATTGTGAATGTTTATACAACAATATTTCTAAGTCTAGAAACTGAACTTCTTATCGATGGCAGCAAATGCCTTTAAACAAAAGAAAGAAAAAGACTTCAGGTCTTGATATGTGTGGTTGATGATTGTGATTGAAGATTTTGTCCTGCTCCTCTTGACCCACCATTTATACTATAAAGTTTGTAGAAAATAATTATCACTACAAGATAAACTACCTACTTAATGACAAACTACTCACTTACAAAATAACTCATATCACTTACATAATAACTACTCACTAATAGGTAACCAACTAAATTTATCCCTTATCTATTGGAGCACACTTTTGGAAGTTGGAAAGTAACTTCCTGATTTGAATTTATTATCATCTCTTTTTCACAAATAAAAATTAATGCCATTTAGTGACATTTAATTAAAGACATGTTATTGTGAAAATTTTGTTTCTTGGTGCAAACATTGCCCCCTGACTCAAGTTAATAGAATACTTGAAAATTGCGAAGGGACATATCTTTCAAAGGGAAAGCATTGTTTACTATCGATAACCTTTCACGATCGATAGGCTTGTATTTTTCACTATCAGTTGTGAAGAATCAATTTTTTCACTATCGATAGCCTTTCACAGTCGATACGCTTTTATTTTTCACTATCGATTGTGAAATCATCATATCTTTCAAAGGAAAAGCATTTTTTAATGTAGATAAACTTTCACGATCGATAACCTTTCATTATCAATATGCTTGTATTTTTCACTATCGATTGGTAAGAGTTAATTTTTTCACTATCGATAGACTTTCACGATCGATAGCCTTTCATGATCGATAGGCTTGTATTTTTCACTATCGATTGTGAAGAGTTATATCCTTCGAGGAGTTTTTTTTCTTCAGTATTGATAGAATTTAACAATCGATAAGCTATCTATTGGCTTAAACTGCACTATCTTTATTTTGCATACACCAGTATCAAGACAAAAATTGCGATCGATACACCAGTCACTATCGATGGGCTTGCATTCTTCAAAGTGTAAGCATTTTGCTATCGATTAGCCATCAATTGGCTTTAGGTCTCCATATTCTGGTGTCAATGAGCACATTTGGCCAAGCCACTAAACAAACTACGACTAGTTTTGGCCAAGCCACTAGCCAAATCAATATATAGAATGGCTACTGATAAGCCAATCGATTGATTAGTCTAATGAAATTTCTCATGCAAACAACATATAAATCATGCTAATTTATAAGTCATATAACCAAAATAAAACACTGGTGGGAGCCACAAATCCAAGTGTTGCATACCAAAATTTAATGAGTTCACAAAATTTTCAAACCCATTTGTATCTTGGTATCCATAAAAATTGGAGTGATCTTCCACAACAAATGGCTCTTTAAAACATTTATCAGCCATGTCATCATCTTGCTTTGACCATTTTTTACATGATGATAAAATAGACTGTTGGTTTAAAACTTCCAGTGATTTACCACCATCTTCTTTAAAAAGAAACAATTGCTCTTTGGCCATTTTTAGGGCATCATTATGCCAAATATCACCATTATTTTTTTCTTTTGGTGTAAAAACTATTTGTTGATCTTGTGAACCATTTATAAGCCCCCCAATAACACCATTTCTATTTTCTTTTGGTGTAAAGACCATTTCATGGTTAGAAATATTATTATCCTTTGTATTTTTCTCAACAAAGGATACATTATTCAACCTTTTTGCTAATTTTGGCATTTCATTGAATTGATACAAAGTACTTGCACCAATTTTGGTGTAAGTTTTCAGCTAATTGAACTAATGACTTCAAAAATTTCTCGCAAAGCATGCCTAATATACACGTATCTTCTAACAAGATTTGAAAGGAGACCTCCAAACACTATGAATTAGATTCATTCCTAACATGACTTCTCGTACTTGAAATTTTCCCTTTTCAGATACAAGGGTTTCACCGGGCGTGCCAATGTTTGCGTTGCTAGGCAAACTCACAATCGATTTGTGTGCCCACGGCACAATCGATTAAAGTGTGGGATCTTTTTTGGCCCTAGGGTCTTGGGACTTCTCTGAAAATGAAAAAATGAAAATAAAAAGTAGAATGTAGAACGATTGCGCGCCCATAAATGACAAAGAGAGCTCTTGATTGATTGTGAATATTTACACAGTAATGTTTCTAAGTCTAGAAAGTAAACTTCCTATCGATGGTAGCAAAAGCCTCTAAACAAAAGAAAGAAAAAGACTTCAAGTATTGATATTTCTGGTTGATGATTGTGATTGATGATTTTGTCCTGCTCCTCTTGACCCACCATTTATACTACAAAGTTTGTAGAAAATAACTACCACTACAAGATAGACTACCAACTTAATGACAAACTACCCACTTACAAAATAACTCCTACCATTTACATAATAACTACCCACCACTTACATAATAACTGCCCACTAATAGGTAACCAACTAAACTTATCATTTATCTATTGGAGTACATTTTTGGAAGTTAGAAAGTAATTTCCTGATTTGAATTCATTATCATATCTTTTTCACAAATAATAATTAATGTCATTTAGTGACATTTAATAAAAAACATGTTATTGTAAAAAAATTATTTGTTGGTGCAAACAAGTTTTAACATGGAGAAGAATTTCACAGCAAAAGGAGATAATAGAGTTTACAATTCCACTTCCCTAGATGTAAGAGTAACAAAATTACTTTCGGCGAGAGCTCAAAGTGCTGAGTAATAAAAAACAAGCGCAATTAGATCGAATGGTTAGAAAATGACAAAGCACGTATGTTCATAGCCAAAAAGGAGGCAGCGGATAGTTAAGTCTGCCTCCTTTTCCAATGGCCTCCTGGCACCACAATTACGAAGACTAGCTTTATAACCCGAGGCAAGTTCGAATTGATTTATAAAATATAGTATACCATAAAATTTGTAAATTAATGCGTACCATATATCGTTAGACAAAAAAGACATTAATATTATAAAAAAAGATCTTATTTGATTATAAAAAATTACCTTAGTACCTAAACTAATAACGACTAACTTAAGTAAAACATCATTAGTCCTAACTTTCAATTATTAAATAGCATTGTTTATAAGCCGCATGCAATTATTATGAGATATATGCATATAAAAGTGAGTTTAACAGTAATTTCTTTATAGATAGTTATAAAGAATAGATATCGACATAATGAAGCCGCTAAATACTTGTCTTTTTTAAGCTTTGTTTTAAGTTATCAAGTAGTATTTAAATAAATATTGGCTTAGCACTTAGAGTAGTAAAATAGTCATACTGGTGCCGTGTAGAGCTAAATAGCGAATATGATTGTAACTGTAATTAACAAATTGTGATTGCTATCACGTATCCCTTTTGAATTGTAAATGTTATATATAAATTTAATTCTTTAATTTCAGATAATTTTTATATGTTTCTGAGGTTATTATTACGATTAAGTATCAATCTAAAAGAAATAAAGTCGCATTTTAAATTTAATAGGACTTATGTATACATCTATCACTTTCAAATGAGTTATTATTTTTTGCAACAATAAATCTAACAGAACACACACACACACACACATGCATCTCTTTAATTCTTGTAAGATGCTAGTAATGAGAAAATTCAATTGATGAAGATGACGTGTCCTTGTTTTGGATAGTTGAAGCTATTTTTGACATCTTCTATGACTATTATTTGTCGGCAAGTTATATTTTCTATATCCACTAAATGCATTTAATGATAGTTTCTCATAAAATATACTTGTTTTATCACAACATAATATAACCTTTATATACCAAAATATATCACGTTATACCTATAACTATAATGAGCTTGTAAATGATAACAAATATCGTCATATATTAGGCAAATATTATAAGACAAATGTTCAACCACTTGCTATTGAATTCGCATAATAATTACCACTTATAGTTGTAAACAATCCATTATAATCACAATTAAGTTTTAATCCTAGTAACTTGTGTAAGATTTATCAATTAGCCTTATTTTTCAGAAACAATTAATTAAGTATAGATGAAAAGGTCTTTTTATTGATTGTAAGGGCCCTATGTAAAATGAACCGGTTAATCATGGATATATTTTTGCATCTTAAAGTCTTTAAATGTTTTTAAATATAGTAATTAAGAATTATCTTACTTAATTGTACCTTTTTGGTCTGATTCATATGTGGTCTCTTTTCAAAGATTTCATATATACGATATAGCCACTTTTGTTTGGTCTTATCAAAGCAAAAAACTTGTCCTATAATTTGATTATTGATCTTTGTATTATATAGATAATCTTATGCAATGACTATAAATTATAATAAATTTAAATTAACTATAACATTATTTTTTTTCTTCTAAATCTCATGTGCTATGGTTTGTTTTCTAGATACATGATTTTTTATCGTCGTGTGAGAGAGTTAGTATTAAAGACACAATAGTCAATATTAAATCCTAATAAATTGGTATATTTTGAGTTATAGATACACTACCATCTTTACTATATAGCTATAAATCCTTTTCAACTATTAGGTTTACGAATAAGCTTTATCATTATTGTAATTTTAATTAATAATGATTATATAGTTATTTGTTGGTCGTGTGGTCCCATCCCGACAATACCATCAACTTTGTTACTCTACCAAAAGGATTTTAGAACCTATATATTATATTGATAATTAATCTTTACATCGATTACGGTAAGCATATATTAAAATAAAATAAATATGACTTAATTGTTACATTGTTTTTATTGTTTCAGTCTCAATTGTAATATTATTGTTTTTCCCTTCTAAATCTAAAATGTTATTATTTCTTTAAATATATGTAGTTTTATATTCATATTATAGAGTAATTTTAAGGTCACAATAGTTAAAATTAAGTCCTAATAAGTTAGTTCATTAATTGGTTAGAGTTTAGAATCTTTAGACTTGGTGTTTTCATTATATAAGGCTTACTGATATAAAACTAAACTTATTAAGAAATAAGGACCCAATCCAAGATAATATTTGAGAGTTTTAAAAACACTTATAATCTATGTTTAAAATTTTGTTTCACAACAGAATCATAATGCGTTGACATGTCGTATTTTGCATCTTAAAGGTTTTAAGTATTCTCAAATATAGTAACTAAGGTTTATTTGATTTAATTGCACTATTTTTTTTTTCTGATACATATGTTTCAGAATCCCATATATGCTTATATAGCTACTTTGCTGATCATGCAGTTTTTTCAAAGCAAAACAATTGGCCTATTATTTGATAATTGATTTTGTATATAAGATAGATAATTTTTTTTCCAATGATTATGTTATATATACATTTATTAAATTATATTAACTGTAACATAATTTTTTCTTCTGAATCTAAATATGTTATTTTATTTAAGATCACGATATTTAAAATCAAATTCTAAAAAATTAGCATATTTAGAGTTTTAGAATTAGTTTTCAGATTGTATAAGGCTTTCTAATATAGCCCTCATATAGTTCCTGCAAAATTAAATAAACTTAAAAATAGGGATCACATCCGATATAATATTTTCATATCTTTACATACAATAACATGTTTAGTATATAGGTTTAAATCCTTTTCAACTATCATATTTACATATAAGCTTTGTCATTATTATAATTTTAACTAACAATTATACAATCATTTGTTTGTGGTGTAGTGCAACTGAAAAATAACATCAATTTTTTTAATATACCAATTTTTTCATATATCCATATAATACATGACTTTTAGATCTAAAAGCCATGTATTATATGGATGTATCTTTACTTCGATTACGGTAAGCATATATTAAAATAAGATAAATATGAATCATGTTACATTATATTCATTGTCTCAATCTCAACCTTACCATCATCTTTTTTCTCTTCTTAATCTAGTAAGTTATTTTGTTTTTTAGATATATGAATTTTTGTATTAATTTTACAAAGTAATTTAAGGATACAATAGTTAAAATCAAGGCTTAATAAGTTAGTTCATTGACTAGTTAGAGTTTCAGAATGTTTAAAATTAGTTTTTTTTTCATTATATAAAGCTTGCTGATTTGAAAATTAACTTATCAAGAAATAAGGATCTCATCCAAGATAATATTTGAGACCGGTAGAGATACTTATAATGTTTATAATTTTATTTGACATTGAAAATATAGTGCAATGACGTGTCAAGCAAAGAAGCTGTCGTAATGCAATTACATGTCACGCAAAGAAGATATCTTGCTTTACTTATTATTTTTTCTATTATTATTATTATTATTATTATTATTATTCATATAGATCTCCGCTAGAAGAAAAAGAAATCAAGACCAAGCGAGTAGCGAGAGTGTCTGGACTTATTCTAAGTAGTCAAGATTATAAGTAATGAATGCTCATCTGTCAGTGTTCTGGCCTTAAATTGACTAATGCTAGTCCGTCCATGTGCTTCTATATGTTAAGTGACCAGTTACTTTAAAAGTTTAAGCTGTTAGTTGGCCAACAATATTATCATGCTAAACACATCACAAGAAAATCTAGCTATAACAACGTCTATAAAGGGACGCTTTACAAGAAGCGTCCTAAAAAGTCCATTATAAGACGCTAGGATAAAAGCGTCCTAAAAAGTCCATTATAAGACGCTAGGATAAAAGCGTCTTTATTTCTTAAGCATAATAGGACGCTTTGCAGCACCCTAAAGTGATCGCCTCCAGAAAGGTCCTCCAAGGACATCTGCCTCTTGCGTGTTTACCCTAAATTAATATATCCTTCAATTCCCATATCTTCCTATTTTCAAATCTAAGTTCTCTGCCCGTAACCCTAACCTCCTCCACTTCTTCTCCTTCTCCTTCTCCTCCACCCCAAATCCCCATGACCAAAACGCCACCGCATAACCTCCTCCCCCGCCTGCACAGCTCCAGTCGCTCTCTAAATAATCCCCCCTCCTCTTTTCCTCTGTTCACGCCTCTTTATTCACGGGTAAACCAGCCTCCAGAGCCGCCTCCATCGAAGAGATCTGCAAGAACCTAACTGAATGCCGCTTCGCCACCCCGCCGCCGTCCTCTTCTCACCTCCTTCCCTCCCAGCATGTCTCGTTCCATGAACTCTTCAAGTGGAATGTCATCCCCAGGGGAGAAGAGCAACAAGATCAAAATCAACAAAGCAGTGACTCTGCAAGCTCTTGCTTGACAGGATTCGCGACAGGCTAAACCAGATGCGGAGCAATAACCAATCAGAAGGCGCTGGCACAAGCACCCACCTGCCGCCGCGTCTATGCCGTGAATCTGCCACAAGAACCACCGCCAATTTTTGCTGGTGGAACCAATGGTACAAGCACCCACCTGCCGCCACCACCATTTTTGAGTTATGTCTTCCTCAGTCTGTGGTTGAATGACAACTCTTAGGTAATCACCATCTCCTTTTGTAACAAATTATTCCTAGTATTTCAATATTTGGTTGCATTACCAGATGATTCTAGGTTAATTTTGTTAATCTAGATGATGAAACCCTATCTTTGGAGTTCCTCCTCCGATGGAAATTTGGGGCTTTTTCCACATAGGGTAGAATTTGGTCAGATTTGGCCTTTTAGATTAGGAATATTGTGATTCATAATTAGGAATTGCGTTAAGGGATTTCTTTAGTAGATGGTTGTGCAATTGTTGTCAAGGAGTGTTGTGGTTCAATTTATAGGACGCTTATTTTGCGCCTTATTAGGCTTCACCTTGTTGAGGCGCTTGTGTGCGTTGTAATAACTTATTGTGACGACCTCTAGTGAGGTGGCGTTACGACGCTATTCAAAGCGCCTTTACGATGAAAGCGTCCTTATATGATACTTGTAAGGACGCTAGGAGGCGTCCTTACAACCCATTTTTGTTGTAGTGACAATTCCCCTCATGTGCAATGTGCTGCCCCCAAGTACACCAATATGGGAAATATATAAATGGGCACAAAACAAGCGAGAGCAACCGAACTTAAGGCCTTGTGCAATGGGAGCTCTGATACAATCTTAAACTATCAGTGAATAGCCCAATAATTTTTATGTTTAACGGCTATCACAACGTTGTGCAACTTTTGTTACACGAGGAAATCGAGAATTGTCAAGAATAAATTAATATACAATGCTATCATCTTAGGGCTAAAGGTCATGGTCCGTAACTGCATTGCGTGCAATGAAAATGGTGTCAGGACTCAACAGCCTTTTGAAAGCAAAATTAAGAAAAAAGAAGTTAAATATTGAACAAAAGTATCAAAAAAAAACAGATGAAAACAGTATAAGCAAACCCAATGAATATTTGCAAAGCATGGACAGGAGCCGTTGCGGGCAGGGGGTTTTGGAGCAGAAAGCGACACTGGTATGATGGTACTTAGAGCGGGAGTGGGTGCACGGATCCAGAGCAAGGTCGCAAGGTGGGAGCGACACCAGAACGGGAGGGTCCTGCAACAAAGTTTTAGGGGTTGAGGCAAATAATCTTTCTTTCATCAATTCAACATACTACAACATCTACAGCATTCTCTATAGAGTTGGCAAATCAAATGACAGAAACAAGACGGCTTTGTTTTGATTAAAATGTGGGTCTAGAAGTTTATTTGTTACACAAAAGAGCCAGTAGTTTCAAATTCGAAAAAAATAAAGACTTTTGTCCAAAATCCTAACGATCTCGTCAAAACCGTCAGGGGCAATTTTGTTACCTCAGGTTTGTTTTTGAGTTAAATACACTTTAATATCCTAAAACTATCCCGAAATCTTACATGAGGGTCCAAAAGTATATTTTTTTACACAAAAAGGGCTTGTAGTTTCAATTTTTTTTTTCCTCTTTTCTTCTTCTTCATCAAATTTTCACCCCACCCCTACCTACGCGGCCCGCCCCTTATTTAAGCCCCACCAAGAGTTGTAATACAGAAAGACACCAACTCACCCAAATCGAAGGCCTTTTAAGGAACTAAACAATGAAGGAATGATCCCTTGAAAAAAGTTTCCTCCCATAAACAATTTTTCCAGCTTCACGCAGGTACCTAGCTCGCTTGGAATGTGGCCCTGTAACTTGTTGTTAGAAACGTCCAAGTACCCTAGGTTTGTTAACGCTCCAATTTCCAATGGAAGAGTACCACTCAGATGATTTTGAGACAAGTCTAGAAGTATTGACAAGGATGAGAGGCCAAAAAGTTGTTGAGGTATTCTGCCACTAAGGCTGTTCTGAGAAAGATTTAGCAACAGTAAATTCGTGCATTTCCCCAAAGTTGAGGGAATGTTGCCATCAAAATTGTTTCCATCTAGGTACAGTTCGGTTAACGAACTTAAGTTTCCTATAGTTGATGGAATAACCCCCGAAAGTTGACTATGAGATAAAATCAAGTCTTTCAGCTTGCTGAGCTTTCCAATCAATACCTATGGGAATAGTACCATTTACATATGTGTTCCACATCGCAAGATATTCCAGGTTTACCAAGTTTCCTATCCCGGCTGGAACGCTTCCACTTATAGGATTGTTGTCTAGATACAGGAAAGCAAGATTGGAGGAGAGATTGCTAAACGATTTGGGCAATGTTCCCCCGAAATTGTTAGTATTCATAGCAAAATACCATAGCTTTGTGGCATTTGTTAATGAGGAGATGAACTCCAAGTCATTGGCCTCTCCGGTTCCAAGGTGGTTATTGGTCATGCTGAAAATAGTAAGGTTCTTCAAATTCTGAGTATTAGGCATTTTCCCCGTAAAATTGTTGGGCATTCCAACAAAGCGGGAAAGTTTTGACGCATTGGCCAGTGCATATTGTATGGACCCGGTGAAGTGGTTCCTATAGAGCCCAAGGGTTTCAAGATTAGGTAAAGTGATACCCATGTTTGGCGGAAGGCTCCCTTGAACTTCGTTTTCTGACAGACTAATGGTTCTGATAGAAGATAGATTGAAGATGGCAGGAGGAATGGTACCGGAAAAGTTGTTCGCATACAAATATAATTCTTCAAGCCTACTCAGTTGGCCTAGCGTACCAGGGATACTTCCTGTGAGGCTATTCTTACCTATAGATAGGTACACCAGAGACGATAAGTTACCAAAAGAAAGAGGGATACCACCTGTTAGCTTGTTCAACTCGGCAGAGAAATGTTGAAGTTTCCAAAGGGAAGCAAGCTCCGCTGGAATGTTCCCGTGTAGCTTGTTTCGATGAACAACGAAACTGATGAGGTTAGAACAACCAGTTAAGTTTGCCGGGATTTCGCCAGTGAGTGAGTTATTGTTCAGGAAGAGATTTTCTAGTCATGTCAAATGGCCAATTTCGGGTGGGATTATATCAGTGAGGCTGTTATTGAGGAGAGCTAATTCCCTTAGAAAGCTCAAGTTTCCAATGTAAGGAGATATGGCTCCCGTCAAATTTTTACTCCCGAGGTTCAAGACAGTCACCCTGCCGTGGCGTCTGCCACATGTGACGCCAAGCCACTGACAAAAATGGGGGAATTCATTCCAGGTGCTCAAGGCCCCAAATGGATCAGCACTCATTTTGGCCTTGATTTCCAGCAAAGCTTGTGTTGGAGAGAAATTGCAGAAAGGAAGAAGAAAACGAAAAATTCAATGGCTTGAGGCGCGTTTAAAAACACTGTCTTTAAGGCGATATTTACTCTCACTCGACTAGAGTTTGCTACCAGGTTAATGGCAAATCACCTCCAGAATTACTTAAACCAACAATCTGCAGATAGCAATTCTGAAGATTCGTTTCAGAATTGCTCCTCGAAATTGTGTATATAACTGAATAATTTGAGATTCGAAATTTGGAAAATGCCAAGTAATTTTTATTCTGAATTTCAGAATCTTATATATGAGCTTAACAGCCACCCCTTCATGAAGAGACATAATCATTCAAAAAATAACAGAAATAACTGTTATTTCTAGTGCCTTTTCGGAATTACTTTCAAAGTGATTAAAATAAATAATTGAAAGAAACAATTCCGAAAATTAGTAAAATTATGGGCCGTTAAATCATATATAAATCAACGCGCTATACGCGCTTGCGGCAAGCGTGCTAAGTGCGCCCACTAAAGCGCACACAATGCGCCACATGCGCGCGTGCGGTGCATCGCACAATAGCATTCTAATCTTCCCTCCAAAACATCTCAAAATAATTCAAATGATATGTACCATGTGCTTGGTTATAAGGAGATAGAAAGTTCATTTTCTCTCCAACGTGGGACAAAAAACAAAACCTTTTGGGTCTTGAACTTCTCAATCAATACAAACACATTACATAACAATCTACTACCAACACTAACAGCTTGCTGGTCCGTCTCGTTCCCCTGATGAAAGGCAGTGGCTACGTGAAATATTGTTAGGCCTAAGGCCTGACATAATAGGAAGATGACAACGTTACTCCTCATAGAGAGTATCTTTCAATGTATTATGTTGCAAGATATCCAAAGAAGATGGAGTATAGATAAATCAGCACGTGATGCTATATGTTTAATTGTGATATATAGAGCAGCTTTTTGGGTATGCTTTTATAGCAAGTACCCTTTGAAGTAACCCCAATGTCATGGTCCCAAGAAAAGCTACTATTCCATTTGAAGTTTTATTTTGAAAATTGATTATAGGCAATTGCAAAAATTGAGCATCGGAGGAGATACACAAATGCGGAAGCAGTTTTTAGTCAAGCACGTTACTGTTTGCGTTTGAAGTTAAGATCACGTGAAGTGCAACGCCAAACTCGTTCTTGGCTGTTCTCTTTTTTAATTATCTTTGGCAAGTCAAGTATGAAGATTAGCCATCAGGCAGTCTTAAGTAACATTAGTGATAAGATTCGTGGGTATTTGGCTTCGGATAATACAGATCTTCTGATCCTCCTCACTAGGTGGAAAGTTTGTATCAAATGGTACTATAAAAGGAAGAAGATCCAACCCCAAGGGGTGGTGGAGATGACAAGGGGTCCCAAGGAGTGACCTCGAGGTTCGAGTTCGATTCTCCATACCGACAGGTTATATATGAATTGCAGTTCTAAAAACATTCCCAAAAAAGAAAAAAGGAAGAAGATCCGGATCATGTCTTAATGTTCTAGTACACACTAGCTTTATAAAGAAACTGTGAAACATGTCCTAATACAAAATCTTGGTCCAAGTACATTCCTTGAATAACCCAAGCCGATAACTTTGAATACAAATTATGCAGTCCTGTGTGTGAAAACTAATTAAGAACAAAGAAAGTTCTGGTCAAACTTTACGTACGTGCGTCGCGATAAGAAAAATCTAAATTCAAACTCCGTTATGTTTATTCACAACTTATCAGTTGTTAAGAGCCGTGCAAAGGAGAAAACATTTGCCCTTCCGCGGTGCAATAGGGCATATATAGCTATTTCATTCGTTCGTGAATGTTTGAAAATTAAAAAGGAATGGTTGGGTAAGCTTCCTCAAATGTACAGGCTCCAGAGTTTTCAAATGGCTTTGATCTCTCAATTGGATCTATAATCGCTTCTTGTGCTACATTTTTATAAGATAAGATGGCAACTAGTAGGACTTAATGGAAGGGTCAAAGCCAGTTGTCGGATACTTTGAGAAATCTTTGAATCATTGAAGAAAGAGGTGTTGATTAGAAAGGAGATCCTCCATCTCCTAGGATTTCACAAGACTGCTACAGCTCAAACAAGACCTATAGAGACAATAACATCAAGACAATAACATCAAAAACACAAAATCTCTTTCAAAGAAAGAATAAGTCAAAACAGGAAAAACAATACATAAAACCAACGGCAAGAAAAAGTTATTTAAAGCCACTGCGTGGTCAGGGGTGGTATGCACGGCACTACAAGGAAAAAGATTTTTATTCGGTCGTAAAAAGTTTTTAGCGATGAACACCCTCATCGCTAAAAGTCTGTTGCCAATAACTTCTTCGTAAAGAATTCAACCTTTAGCGAAGGATGTTAAATTTATTTAATGACGGAAATTCCGTCCCTGAAGATAATTTTTGAATTTTAGTTTAAATTTTTTTCAAAATTATTAATTTAAAAAAATATTTAGCAACGAAAAATTCATTCACTAAAGTTTTTACCGACGGCCTTTTAGCGAAGGATATTCCGCCGCTAAAATTCTGCTGTTAAATATAATGGACTTTTGGCAATTGACATCCCGTCGCTAAAAGTCTGTGGGAAACCCTTTAGGATTGTGAAAAATTCTGTTGTTAAACCCTTTAGTGATGGAAAAAATCTGTTGCTAAAAATTAATTTTTTAATTTTTTTTTTTTTTATACCTAGACCTGTTATTCAAACTCAAACTTGTAATCACAATCCAATTACATCATACGATCCTAACCAATTCACACTCAACCCACATCAAGGTTAAATAATTGCTGATCCATTAGCAATTAAGCAACCATAAAACACAAAGTATATATTCAAATTCTATACTAATTGAACATAAAATATATACATTATTGTTCAAAAATGTGAACCAAATATAACAGGAGACGGGGACAAGAGCAGGAGGGGGATAGAAATAGAGAAGGGAGAGGAGCATAATTCCAAGAGGGTAAGGGAGGGA